>VXBP01009727.1:19773-134538 GCA_013400115.1 Rhinopomastus cyanomelas
TCCACTGTCTCCCTTAGCACTCGCGGGTGCCTCCTATCTGGGCCCATGGATTTATGTACATCCAGTCTGATCAGCTGATCCATAACCTTGTCCTCATCAACTGAGATAAGCTCCTCTCTTGCCTCAACTTCCTCTGGAGACTCGGCACACTGGGGCTTGAGATCAGGACAGTCCCCAGAAGTATAGACAGAGGCAAAGAAGGTGTTGAGTATCTCTGGTTTCTCTGCATTCTCTGTCTCCAGGGTACCCACCTCATTCACCAGGGGGCCTACGTTGCCTCTAGTGTTAGTTTTACCTGCAGTGTATTTGAAGAAGCCCTTTTTGTTGCCCTTGACCTCTCTTGCAAGGTTTAATTCCAAGGAGGCCTTGGCTTTCGTACTTGCATCCCTACTTTCTCTCACCAGAGCCTTATAATCACCCCAAGTGGCCATCCCCTCATTCCATGACCTATAGGCTTTCTTATTCTTGAGTTTGCCTAGCAGCTCCCTGTTTAACCATGCAGGTCTTCTGGCTCCCTTCCTTGACTTCTTTCCTGTTGGAATTCTCTTGTCTTGGGCGTTCAAAGAAGAGTGTTAACTAGCTATCTTGGGCCACTTTACCTGCCAGTGCCCTGTCCCATGGGATTTCCTCTAACAATTGCTTGAAAAGGCCAAAGTTGGCCCTCCTGAAGTCTAGGGTTGTGATTCTGCTAGGTATTCTGTTCCTACCACACAAGACCCTTAACTTCACCATCTCATGGTCACTGCAACCAAGGGTGCACTCAACCTTCACTCCTTCAACCAAATTCTCCTTGTTGGTGAGTACAAGATCCAGCAGCACTCCTCTCCTAGTGGGCTCCTTGACCATTTGCATCAGGAAATTGTCACCAATGCACTGGGAGAACCTTCTGGATTGTGGATGGCTGCGTAGGTCTTCCAGCAAATATCTTGGCATTTAAAATCCCCAATGAGAATCAGGGTCTGTAGTTGGTAGTTTGCTGCCAGCTACCTGCAGAAGATTTCATAAACTTCCTCATTCTGATCTGGTAGCCAGTGTCACCCCTTTAATCCACATCCACAAAGTCTCAACTGTCTCTTCATCCGCCCCTGGACAGAACTCAATACATTCCAGTTGTTCTCTCATGTTGACAGCAATTCCACCATCCCGCCTTGCTAGCCTGTCCCTCCTGAGAAGGACATAGCCATCCATAACCTCATTCCACTCATGCAAGCTATCCCACCATGTCTCTGTAATTGCCTGTCTGGACACAGATTTCTAACTCCTCCTGCTTATTCCCCATGCTGCATGCATGCATTGGTGTACAGGCATTTTAAGGAGTGAGCTGAGCACTCTGATTTCACCCTAGGACACCGACAGGCTGCCTGGTTGCCATTAAGACCAGAGCTCTGTCACACTGGTATGCACCCATCAACAATCCCAACCTCTTTCTAATCTAGTTTAATATCCTCTGAATGAGCCCTGCAAATTCCTGCCTCAGAACCCTTTTTCCCCTCTGAGATAAACCTCTCCCATTTGGAACTGTAAGATCTGGTGTCTTACAGAACTAGTTGCTATCAAAGAACCCAAAGCCCTGCCTGTAACACCAGTCTCGTAGCCAGGTATTAATCGACCGAGTCCTTCTATTCTGGCCCATGTCCTCACCCCAAAATGGAAGTAATGAAGAGAATACAATTTGTGCCCCAGACTCTTTCACCAAGCTTCCCAAGGCCTTGTAGTCTTTCTTCATTCCCCTCAGTCTACGGAATACAGCTTCCTCCCCACCTGTCTGGAAGATGAGCAGTGGGTAATAGTCAGCTGATCTCANTGTCCCACCAGGTCTCCGTAATCGCTACCAAGTCATAATCACCTGTGTGGACACAGATTTCTAACTCCTCTTGCTTATTCCCCATGCTGCGTGCATTGGTATACAGGCATTTCAGGGAGCGAGCCGAGCGCTCCGATTTTGCCCTGGGACAGAAAGAGGTCACCTGTTCTTTCTTAAGATCAGAGCTCTGCTCCACTGGTGCTCGCTCATCAACCATCCCACTGCCCTTCAAATTTCATTTAAAGACATTGGTTTCCAGAGTGGATACACCATCCACTATTGCCTCACGGGAGGCTTGAGTACCATCCCCTTCCCCCTTCAATCCTAGTTTAAAGCCCTCTTGATGAGGCCTGCCAACCTGTGGCCTAGTGCCCTTTTACCCTTATTGGATAGGTGCAACCCACCTGATCTCCCCTTCGTGAAGCCATGTTGACCGCCCTTAATGACCCTCCTGTCCTTGATGTGCCTGGAGACAGCATCCAGGGCAAATTGTTCCATCACCTTTCCTGGGATGGAGGTGAGGCTGACTGCTCTACAGCTACCTGGGTCCTCCTTCTTTCCCTGTTTAAAGACTGGAGTGACATTTGCTATCCTCCAGTCCCTGGGCACCTCTCCTGATCCCCAGGATTTAGAAAAGATGATGGAGAGTGGCCTAGCAATGACATCCACTGTCTCCCTTAGCACTCGCGGGTGCCTCCTATCTGGGCCCATGGATTTATGTACATCCAGTCTGATCAGCTGATCCATAACCTTGTCCTCATCAACTGAGATAAGCTCCTCTCTTGCCTCAACTTCCTCTGGAGACTCGGCACACTGGGGCTTGAGATCAGGACAGTCCCCAGAAGTATAGACAGAGGCAAAGAAGGTGTTGAGTATGTTTAGCATGGTGACAGGCTGTAAACTCCATGATTGTAATTGAAATGGACATCATTAATTTACCCAAGGTNCACAGCCTGGTCTTCCCCTGCCACAGCACTGTCACCATTATTTTTTTTTCCCCTGGTGAACAAAGCAGCTAGCGCTGTTGGTGCTCGGCGTGGGCTGAGTGCGACTTCCGGTTGTGCCACCTTTTACGGCTCCCGGGTTTGCCTGCCCTGTGCTTTTACTGGCTATTCCCTCAAGAGATTATGACTGTCAGCAGCTCCCCCCTGGCTCCCCCGAGATTTCCCATTCAGGGACTCCTCAGATCACCCACAAATCTCGACAAAGAGCTTTTGGGGACTGCCTCTGTCGCTGCTGAGTGTGGTCTGGAATGCAAGGCAAAATACAGTTTAGCATGGTGACAGGCTGTAAACTCCATGACTGTAATTGAAATGGACATCATTAATTTACCCAAGGTTCAGTTTAAACTAGGTAAGTGTATTTATAACATGTGAACACAATGCAATTGTAACAACTCTGGTAACGTAAAACAACTGCCAACAAAATTAAAGAGAAAGATAAGAACAGCTATAATTAGCAGAGAAATTATCTCAAGGAGCATCTTTCTCATGAACTTGGATTTTGAACTGCCTCCCACTCAAGAGCAAATACTTACAAAGTCTCTAAAATAGTAAAAATTCGATACACAGGAAAAAAATCGTGTTGTATGGTAAAACAGAAGCCAATTAAGCATATTAATGATCAAGGACAAAAATTAAAGAAAAAAACGCCAAACTTTCCACACATCAGTTAAACAACTTGTCCCAAAAATCAGGGTGAGCAAAATTCAAGGATGAGAGGCTTTCATTTTTAAAAGCAAGGTAAGAGAGTCATGTAAATGTTCATGGTCTCTTTGATTACATCAACAGGCAAACGTTTAGATCTGTGTTTTGGGCTTTAAGGAGATGTGCCCCAAAATGTCTCTATTTTCCCTACCAGTTACAGTCAGTCTAATTACAGATGTCACCTCCAGCTACAAATTTCACCTTGCCTACATCTGGATACCTTTAGGACTGCAACAGCATTATTAAATTCCAGCAAAAATTAAGTTACTAAAGGGGAAGAAAACACTAAAAGATACATTATTTATACGGATCCAGACGATGCACTTTGCATCCAAAAGCAGATATGACATGCCATTTGTACAACATATAGTGTTACCAACCCCAGACTTGTGAGTATGGAGGCCATGGCAAAGAAGTCCTGATCAGAAAGCTTTCTTACCCTGCAGGAGCCGTGCATCTCTCTTAGATGCTCACATATATCACTATCAAACGCTTTGGAGAGTGAAGTGTGGCTGCACATAGGTGTGCATACAAAGGATAGAGACTGTGAATTAGCCTTCTGATTTCTCAACTTCCTCCAGGCAGGCCCAAGAGGAGGAAAGGCTAGAAATCATCTTAATTTCCTCATAATTCAAAGTGAACTTCATGCACCCTGACTAGAGAATCTCCATGAACCACTATACAGGAACAGTACAATTCTTTCTTCCTTGAACATGTATCAAGAGAAGTCTTCCTGCAAATGAGACTTGTCAGCACAGGCAGTATCCTTCATGGATGATGAGACTAAATTTCAGCTCAGATTGATGCATGTATCTCCTAAATTAGATGTTCGACCTTCAGTGACAGTTAGAGGGTTGCACGGCTAACGTACTTTTCCAAACAGTTCTACAGCAGGTGGTCCCTACTAGCTTCTCTACTGGAAGATCATATCTTGACAGAAGAAGGGTTGTCAGGTCTGTGAATTAACTATGGTAACTCACACAAATATAAAACATTTCAGCTTTTGATTTTCTGCCCTAAGATTTGTGATGTTTGTGATGTCTAGCCAAATACACTAAAGAAGCAAATAAACATATTAGTTCTGTAGAAGTAGTGAAGATATAAAGACCCCAAATGCTGGCTGAAATGTATCACAGAATCACTCTGGTTGGAAAAGACCCCTGGGATCATGGAGTTCAAACATGATCCCTCAACACCTCATCCAAACGATCCTTAAACACATCCAGGGATAGTGACTCCCTGGGAAGCCCATTCCAGTGCTTGACCACACTTTTTGTGAAAAAATTCTTCCTAATATCTAGTCTAAACCTACCCTGTTGGAACATGAACCCATTCCCTCTTGTTCTATCACTAATTGCTTGTGAGAAGAGACTATCACCAATCTCTCCACAATCTCCTTTCAGAAATTGTACAGAGTGATGAGGTCTCCTTTCAGCCTCTGCTTCCTCAAGGTAAAGAGCCCCAGCTCTTTCAGTATTCCTCAGAATCACAGAATCATAGAATAGAATCATTAGGGATTGGAAGGGACCTCAAGATCATAGGATCATAGGATGTTAGGGGTTGGAAGGGACCCAAGAGATCATCAAGTCCAACCCCCCTGCCAGAGCAGGACAAAACTATCTAACACAGATCACAGAACTGGATTTCACACTGTTCACCACCACCCTCTGGGCTCGGCCGTCCAGCCAGTTTCTAACCCAGCAAAGAGTCCTCCTGTCTACGCCACGAGCCGCCAGCTTCTCCAGCACAATGCTGTGGGAAGTGGTGTCAAACGCCTGACTGAAGTCCAGGTGACAACATCCACTGCTCTTCCCTCATCCACTAGGCAGGTCACCTGATCATAGAAGGAGATCAGGTTGGTTAGACAGGACTTGCCCTTCATGAACCCATGCTGGCTGGGCCTGATCCCCCCGTTGTCCTGCACTTGCCATGTGATCACCCCCAAGATGAACTGTTCCATGACCTTCCCTGGTACTGAGGTCAGGCTGACAGGCCTGTAGTTCCCTGGATCATCCTTCCTGCCCTTCTTGTAGATGGGTGTCACATTGGCAAGTCTCCAGTCATCTGGGACCTCCCTCGTTGACCAGGATTGCTGATAGATGATGGAGAGAGGCTTGGCAAGTTCTTCTGCCAGCTCCCTCAGAACTCTTATTCCATGGGAAACAGTGTCAAAAGCTTCTTGAAAGTCCAGCTAAACAATATCCACAGCCTTTCCCTCGTTCAATACTCGGGTCATCCTGTCATAGAAGGAGATCAGGTTCATCAGGCAGGAGCTGCCTTTACTAAACCCATGCTGACTGGGCCTGTTTGCCCTGTCTGTGCGATGGCACTTGAGATGATGTGTTCCATGACCTTCCCTGGTACCAAGGTCAGACTGACAGGTCTATAGTTTCCTGGATCCTCCTTTCTGCCCTTCTTGTACATGGGTGTTACATTTGCCACCTTCCAGTCCACTGGCACCTCCCCAGCTAGCCAGGATGTCCAGTAAATAATGGAAAGCGGCTTGGTGACATCTGCCAACACTTTCAGCACCCTTGGGTGCAACCCATCTGGCCCCACAGACTTCTTTATGTCTAAGTGGTGTAGGAGGTTGCTGACCACTTCCTTTCCAACTGCAGTGGCCCCATTCTGCTCTCCCTCTCTGTCTCCCAGCTCATGAGGCCTGTTGTCCAGGTAACACCGAGTTCCACTGCTGAAGACTGAGGCACAGGAGGCGTTGAGTAGGTATGTTACTGTAAAGCAGGTAATCTTTGCAACTTTTTTTTAAAGCCAGGTGTCTGTATACAAGGTTTTGTGGTTTATTATTGAGCCTGTATTAACACAGGTTATAGACTGGTACCAGCAGACCTCAGTCTGTCTAAATCGGGTTCTCTGAACACTGATTTATTTGGAAGAATGTTGCTAACAACACCTCCACCCTGCATAGCAGTCTGCTGCTTCTCTTCACATCTGGGTTGTTACATAGCTTCCTTGCCCCTTTCATTCTGACACTGCTCCTTCTTTTCTGAGCTTCTTCATCAGCATTTAGTTTGATCCCATGTGGTGCTACACTTTCCTGAGCCACAAAATTTAGTCCAGAGAATGGTGATCAGATCACACCAGCTGAAAAAGATAAAGGCTGAGAATGATCATGATTCATTTCAGCTTAGCAGTAACGTAAAACATTAACGTTCAGCAAAATCTCATCGCCATTACATGAAACTAGGGCTACAATTTATCACCCCCTCCTGACCCTGTGTACGGAAGCATTTAGCTTCCAAGCCTGCTGGAACAACCTGAAACAGTTAAAAACACCTGGTGTCACAGAAGAGCTCCAAGCACTACTGCAGCAACACCAGCAGCAATATCTACTCCAAGGACCTGTTCTATGTACAGTAGGTATTTCCTCCCTACAGGACACCAACTAAAAGATTTTAAAAGAAATAAAAATGCAAGAATTTTCATTCAGAAATTTCAGGCAGAAAACACAGGTCTTTCTCTACTCCAAAGCAAATCTTGTAAATATCTTGAAATGTTCAAATTTACTTAACAATTGCTAGCTAATTAACGTCAGAGAACAAAATGAGCTTGTGAGGTTATCAGAATAGCTGAGAACAGTCAGAGTGACCACAGAAATTTATTCAGTTCTTAGTTCACTGTAAGTGTTGTTTCTGATTGTGGCTGGCCAGAGGTGAGAAGACATCAAAAATCATTGCCAGTTTGGCTTTTGTATCACAGCACAATAATCCTAAGGGTTCACTACAATCATTAAGCATTAACTAACGATGCAGATGTGGTATTAGTTGATTTTAAAACAGTGGGGTCTCTACATGGACTTAGCGAGAAGACCTGAAACTTTCCATTGAACAAGTCAAAATAAATACTTGAAATAAAAATAAGTTAATGACTGATGTGTAAACTGCACAACAGTACATATGTACTACAGATCATCTTTACAGTGGGTCAGGGTGAGTACTTCAGTGTTTTTCCCTTATTTTTTCTCAATTGCTAAAACCACAGCTTCCATGATCTTACATTAGGTGATAAGTAATTTGAAAAATAAAGTTTGAAATGAAAAAAAGTCTCTGATCTTGAGCAGTATTTTCATTTTTTTGTTATGTTAAAAAGCCATATTAGAGGGACTACTGAATGTGGAGCAGTAAAACAGTCCTTAGCAGAAAAACCTGATGACTAAAAAAAACTTCCCCTCTATTTCTTCTGTGTCAACTGCCATGAAACAGGCTTTAATCCTCCAACTGGTGTTTCTTCATAAACACTCAGCAAGACACAACTGGCACTCACACGCTAGCCTGCAAAGTTGCATTATCTTCTGCAGAACAGCGACTGTGGTTTAAGGAAGTATGACTGGACTGAAGGAGAGCTGGCTTAGTTCCTGGCTCCAAACAACATTCTTGCATGACCCTTATTAGATTTTTCTGTGCCTCAGTATCCCATCGCTAAAATCAGGATAATATGCTCATTGTCTGCCCTGCCTGTTCAGGCTGCAGCCTTTCAGCATTCTCTTACTATTTGTCCATACACTGCGGCCACAATGGGGCCGTTCAATTTGGCTGCGACCTCACTATGGCTACAGAACAAGCAATACATAAGATATCCTTCAGTATGTTTTAGAAACTGTGTGTGACAATTGGGATGGTATTGCAAAGACTTATTAAAGAAGCCTTACTCATTTTAAGGAAGCATTTTCATATCCAAGTGGTCTGCATAATTGCATCAAGTAATCTTTGTTCACATTTTCAAATAAAACTTTGGGTATGCATTCTTCACAGGAATCACACTTGGTTGAGTAAGAACGTAAGTCATTAAGGCTAACAAATGTCCTGTGAAACAAAGTTTTCACAGTTTTCTGGCTTAGCTCCTGTTTAATAGCAAGAATAATATCATCATCATCATCATCATCATAGTTTAGTAATAAAGACAGTATAATCGGATACCAATATTTCTCATACACTGCCTAAAGACTATACTCTTCTGATTTCTCCAGCAGTGAAAATGATGAGTAAATGCACAAAAACACTGAGAAAAATAAAATGAGTAATTTCACCCTATGTCATTTTACAAATGCTAAGTATCTCACTGCTTGTCCATGTACAGAAAGAGTAGACCTATATGCTGTTCCCATTACATCAAGTTACAGGTTATGCTGTTACAGGTGCCACTGCTGAGGAAAGTCTATTTTTCTTATATCCCACAACTTAGCCATCAGCAAACTCGCACAAAACTCTAATCTAGGTCCTTCTCTCCCAAACTGTTCTGTACAGCGTTATAGTCAAGTTACTGTTGTGTTGGAAAATAAATAAGGAATAACAATCCATTATTTCAGTAGACTTAAGGAAAACTTGCTATGCCCAGTAAAAGTACAAGTTTGGTGTCTATATCATATTTCACTTCTAGGTTGCCACTTGAAAGCAAATTGCTAATCCTTAGCATTGTCCAGTAAATACTTGGTGACTCTCATTCATATACCTACATTTGTCAAGAACAGGTTTGCAACAGACACAGAATAGAATCACAGAATCATCCAGGTTGGAAAAGACCTTCAAGGTTACTAAGTTCAACTACTGACTTAACTGTACCAAGCCCACCACTAAACCATGCCCCACGTACACGACTTTGAAACATGCCCAGAGATGGTGATTCAACCACCTCCCTGGGTAGCCCGTTCCAATGCCCGATGACCCTTTCAATACATTTTTTCCTAATGTCTAATCTAAATATATAATCACAGCTAGATTCAGGACACTATAATAGAAACGGGTCTAATCTTTAGCAAATCACATCACAAAGTACTTTCAGGGTATTTGCTGTTTACCTGCTGTACAGCAATGTCAGTTCCTGGGTCTTTCAGCTCTTCAAAACATAACTAAGCATCTAAATACTTCTCAAAGCAATCAGCAGCACTCTCCGAAACTAATTAGTCATGGCATTTACAACACATATGCACTTTACAAGCAAAACAATCTGCAGCATTCAGAAGATGACTGAACAAATTAAACAGCACACTTTCCATGCAGCCATGTATATAAATTTTTGGGGGCTTTTCCCACTAATGGCCTCACTTTTTTCAGTCCCCAAGTCAATCACCGAAGTTACTTCATTTCTCACCTCATCAAAAGGCAAGAAAATCTTTTAATTTAAGAACTCTGTTCTTACCCAGGGTGGAAGGTGTCTCATCACTCTCAATCAGCAGCTGGCTATTAAATGAAAATACATTGTCTAAAGAACTGTTGCCTATAAGGATATAAACAGCTCTTATGCCACTTCTCTGCACTTTCTCTGTATTGCCTGTGATACCTACAGCAGCACCTCTCTTCAGGTGTATTTCCTGAAGAAAAGGTGTTCTCGGTGTCAGGTAGTGATAGGACAAGGGGCAATGGTTGTAAGCTGGGACATAGGAGGTTCCACATCAACCTGAGAAGGAACTTCTTCACGGTGAGGGTGACAGAGCACTGGAACAGGCTGCCCAGGGGGGTTGCAGAGTCTCCTTCACTGAAGATGTTTAAAACCTGCCTGGGTGTGTTCCTGTGTGACTTGGTTTAGGTGATCCTGCTGTGTCAGGGGGATTGGACTAGATGATCTTTTGAGGTCCCTTCCAATCCGCAGTGATTCTATGATTCCTCTCATGCAACTCATCTCTCCTCAAAGTTACTTTCAGATAGACTTCCAGTAAGATTATCTTTTTACTTCACACAATTCCAAACGACATGAATTGCACTCTCCTATTGGCATGCAGATTCAGGTAAAGCACTCATCCATGATTTTTCATCCAGTTAGAAGACTTTGTGCAAAACAGGAAATTACAGAGGAATTCATAAATGGATAGCAAGATACAGAAATACAAATGAGAAGCCTGGACCTACAAAAACTGTACCCCAAGGGTGCTTACACAAAACAATTAAAACAGGTGATAATATTTCCTGTAGACTGAAGAGTAGTCGTTAGCTCCACTAACATACCACTCCAGAAAATAGCTCTCTTGTTTTAAGAATTCTGGTCTCAAGGGAATAATTATCCTTGCAAGTACAAGCAATGAAATATTTTTACTGTCTGAAAAAGCACACATACATCATCAGCTCTTACACTGAGATTTATATAGTATGCTTACACGCACACCACATTTTCCAGGACACAAATATGCTCCTACTGGTTAAACACATTAAGTATAGACAAACTAGTCTGGCAATGCAGCACTTTGTACTGGTACACTAGTCTCTTCCTTATAGCAGGAGATAAAAGCAGTTTTGCTAGACTAACCAAATCCATGCCAAGAGCCTGCTGCACACCTCAGGGAGTGTTGTTACCTCTGAGAGACAAAACCCTTAGTGAAGAACTAGGTCCTGAAGGGCTTGGGGCTGTGCAAGTCTGCATGCCCCTAAAGTGTCCAGCAGATCTTCAATATTAATACCTGGAAGCATATTACACACACAGGATATGTACGTATCTACGGAAATATTCCCTTCCTTCCTTCTCCCTCCTTCTTCCAGGGGTCCTACTAATAAAGTTACAGTTTTTCTCATGTATGTGATCCATCAAAACTTAAAGCCTGAAGACAAAGCTCTGCAGTAAAAGTGATCACCTTATAAAGTAGCAAACTGTGTTACCAAGACACATTCACAAGATTTTCTACCATTATATGAGAAAAAAAAATGAAAATCTGTTGTTGTCATCACATCAGGCAAAAAAAGGCCTTAAGAAGCTTGAGCTTTTGTCAACTAAGTAAAGAGCAAAAGTAGTATTCTTCCTCTGAAATATAAAGACATTTCAGTTCTGAAGACTAAAAAGATTTAGAGTGAGTCTGAAGAAACTTGCCCATCTGAAACACTGAAACAGTAAAATAAAGAAATGAAAAAGCAATATAAGACGTGTTATTTGTATCTGCAAAAATAAAGTCCTCCGTGCTTGTCACAGTACCCACTCATAATACAAATAATCAGCTTAATACTGTCACTCAAAGGCATACATACCAATATAATAAAAGCTCATAATGAGGCTCTTTCCTTTTAATGAAAGCAGCAGTTTATTTGTTCAATCACATTACTGTTCTATTTCTGCCACACTGAATACTGCACAAGTGACATTCTGACCTGCACCCATGTAATTCTCACTATTTAACAAATAAAAAGTTATGCAACAATTTCATTTTCACATTTTCAAAACAAGACTCGGGAAAGCTTCAGTTGCCACTGGAGCTGGTTTGTTTGCTTGTTTCCCAGACAGGTAAAAAGCTGGCTTTTGGGGAATGAACTACTCAAAATACAGGAAGATCATTGTATTTGGTCATTTAAGTACACGACTACTACAAGGATTTTTGCCAGTGTGCTCTTCTTTATGTTTCTCACTTTCCACTATTTGTCAGCAGCAAGACTTCCTAGTACTTGGTTAGCACTTCAGGAGGTAACCCAAATACCGTAAGAAAGCATTTCTGAGAGTTGAGAAGTCTTTCTTTTTAACGGAAGACCACTGCATGTAACGATAAACCCGCAGACTGATTCCGATCTTGAGATGCGCTACACTGACCAAAGAGGCAAGACTGTTTTACACCGTGGCGATAACGAGCCTGCTCCTCAGTGCAGCCCTTGAGAAGGGTATAGTGGGCATGCTGCAGCTTCATGGCTATTGACACCTGACATAGCTTTGTACTTGGGAGCTAAGTGCCTCCCAGGAACACACACAAAGAAAATGGCACAGATATTAAAAGAAGCTGCTGCAAATGTGTCTGCTCAGTGACTGCCTCAGGTTCTCAGCACAAATGTGCAAAAGGTCAGCAGCAACATTTGGTGACAGGATCTGGTCCCAGAAGCAATGCTTTCACCAGCACCCAGCTTCCCAGATTAATGTCACCCACCTAACAGCTCACTGACATGAGCAGACCACTTAACACTTCTGATGCTGCAGTATGATGCCTGTCAACTTTGCTTAGAAGCCATCTCTCTCTTCCAGCATTATACTGTTCTGAGTGAGGATCTGCATGTAGCAGCCCTTAATTTATTTTACCCAGTATTACACTGTTGTGCTAGCTCTGCAACAGCTAAAAATCATCATGACAGTTCTGTGTAAAGACTGAATCTTCATGTCCTTAGACTTCTTGGTTTTATTCAGTTTTTATTGACGTCTGCTCTGCATCCCAATACTCAATGATTTACCTAGACATAGGGTCACTGGAACAAGATGTTTCCTAGACAAGAGTCCAAGGCACAGATTTTCAGAGACACTCTCAGTTCTCTGGCAACACTTGGCCTCAGCAGTGATAGTGCCTTGACTAGACAGAAGAAAAAGGAGACGGAAGCAAAGATGCACTGCCTTGTCTAATGCATCTAAGGTACACTCCAGCATCACAAAGCAATAAAACGTCATCAAGATTCACGGACAGAGACCACTGAAGAGATCTTTTCACCAACCCCATTAAACAAAAACATCCTGCACACTATTACAAGTAACAAACCCTGCCCACTGTAACGGTATGGGTCGTTGGAGGGCTGTTAGTAATTACCACACAATCCAACAGGCAGGACAGTGGACAAAGGAGAAGCGAAACCCTGCATGGCTTCATTGCCTACTGGGAAAACTTCTATCCAAATGTATTGAATTCTTAGTGTCTTTTCCTGTATTTCAGGAAGGAATTATGTACACTTCAACTCCTAATTAAATGCCTTCAAATTTGCTGATGAAGGCACCACACAAGAAAGTAATTATATCTTTTATTACGCCTATCCTCGAATGTGCTAACATCCCGTCGGGAAGTTTGTGTGATAAACAGAAGGGTGTAAGTGACAGCTGATTCTTATCACAACATTTCTTCTGGAAAAACCCACTGCTAATACTACTTTTTGAAAAGATTGAGTTCAACAACACACAACTAATGAAAAAAACCCACACAGAAAATTGCCTAAATATGGTACAGCAGCCACGTGAGTGAACATCTGCCCACTGAGCACTGTTTGCATGTTCTCCAAAAGGAACTCAATCACGGACCAGAAGAAAACTCTGCAGCTGCTCCTGTGAGCTGAAGCTGCTTCAGTGTGAAAGATGCACGTACACACCTTGAGGGATGCAACACATCTCAAGGCAAGGCTGCATGTTGTATGATGCTGCAGCACCAGATCTGTGGATCTACCTGCCTCTGGGATCTTGGCAGTAGTCAGGTGAGAGACTAATGTAGTGCGTGGATTTAATGAAGCATAAATGAATCTAATGTCAGACAAAATCACTATGCTAACAAAAAGAGGTGAAATTCTTTGTTAAGGAGGCTAAATATCTGAGTACAGAAAAAAAATGCAGAATGCACTAACACCTACTTGGCACAGTACAAGGAATAACCATAGACATTTGTGAAGTGCATATCTGGAGGGACAGTCACAAAACCTCCAAGGTGGTGATGTGTACGTTCCTTCTGAATCTCCTGCTTGACAGACATGAATTTTGTTGAACTCCACATCTGAATGGCCTGAGACACCACTTTTAAACTCCCTATTAACGAAGCTTCTGTAAACGACCTATCCAATGGTATTGATTGCAAATCATTTTTCCAGCAACTTTCCAAAAGAAAGAACATCCTGTAGTTACCAAAGCAGAAAGTCTGAACAGTTCATCTGGGTTTTTTTAAGCATTAACAATAGAAAGCCTCTGCCTAAGTAAAACTCTTAAGCCCTGAATACATTTGCTTCCACAATCTTAAAATAGAATCACAGAATCATTAAGGTTGGAAGATACCTCCAAAGATCATCAAGTCTACCTGTAAATCCAAGCACCAGATCTACATGCTTTTTTGAACACTTCCAGGGATGGTGATTTCAGTACTCCCTTGAAGAGCCTGTTCCAATACCTGACTGCTCTTTCTTTCAGTGAAGAAATATTTCCTAATGTGTGATCTAAATCTCCCCAGGTGGAACTTGAGGCCATTTCCTCTTCTACTATCAATACTGACTTGGGAGAAGAGACTCTCTACATCTTCCTTTCAGGTAGTTACAAAGGGCAATGTCTCCCCTCAGACTCCTTTTCTTCAGACTAAACAACATCAGTTCCCTCAGCTGCTCCTCGTAAGACTTGTCCTGCGGGCCTTTCACTTGCCTTGTTGCCCTACTCTGGACACAATCCAGCCCTTCATATACATATATGGAACAGGTAGATGTAAAGAAGCAGGAAAAGGGCAGGAGATGGCAGACATTCCCTACCTTTCCAAAAGTATTTGTAGAAGAAAAGACTAAGGGAACAGAACATCACGGACCTCCCATCGATGAAACTCATGAAATTGAAGAGGCAGAGCCTAAACCCCACTTCTGACACAAATTTTCTGTCATGGTCACTTCTGATGCAGCTCGAACTCCTTCACAGCTAGGCTTTCTTTTTCTGAGCCTTGATACCCTCAGCTCCAAAACCTGTCAGGAGCCAAAGGCTCCAGGTCAGACCATTATTTCCAGCTGACGAATAAAGCACGTTCTTGATTTCTGCTCTGATTTGGGCAAGCCCCAGAGCCACTGCAAGGACTACCTCACGTTTAACCTGTTCAAATGCTGTTTGCTGCTCAGGGCCCCACTCAAAAGCCTTCTTTTTTTCATGTTACCTCATAAAGAGGCTTCACAGTCTGACTATATCCCGAAATACACATACACCAAAACCCCATCACGCCCTGAAATGCTTGTGTTTCTTTCTTGTTGGCAGGTTGTACCTGAAATTGTGAATAAAACTATCTCTGCTAAAATTCCACGAAAAAGATACTCTATACAAAAAAGAATTAAAGAGTTCCCTCCATGTGAATATTTGTTCTTTGAAATAAAGTATTAAAGAAATTCTGTAAAACATACAGAAGTACTCCTTTTTGGTTCTATCAACTGCTATTTTACACCCTGGAATTATATTTCACTTTAATAAAACTAGAGAACAAACATACCAAGGCTTATACATATATTTTATAACTGCTTTACTAGACTATCCTTGTGACATCTGCATACAAGGATATAAGTTTGTCTTTAACTGGCATGCGCTGATTTGACTGTGTGGCTTTTGATTGCACTCAAAACACTTTTAGACTTTACAACTTCCAAACAAACAAAAAAGGATTGATCTCATTTTCAAAAAAGTCATTATTCTGAACCTTCAGGAAAGGTTTTTGGACAGGTAAGGTGAGCAAGGTCAGTCATAATGAGAGCTGTCATGCCCCTGTCAATAAAACCTTTGTCCTCTGTTTTGCCACGCTGAACACATACTAAAGGAACTGTAAGCTATCAGTAGCCCAGACACCATCAAAACTCAGGATATTCTAAGCAAAGAAAAACTTAATCATTTACTACACTTTTTGATTCCTTCAAACAGATTCTGGCAATTTGTAAACTCCCTCAGAATTGCCAGGAGGCATATCTGAAGCACTTACAACTAAAGCAAAGTAGGCAAGAGGGTACATTACTAGCCAGGACACATGCCCCAACACTGCAGAAGATACACTCCCAGAACTCTACCACAGCATGAAATTTTCTCCTGCTTCTCTCTGTATCCTTCTTTTCCACAGTCCTCTCCACTCACCTCTAGCACTCTATGCCCTTTCACCTGCCCAAATCCCAATCCTATTGTAGAAAAAGCCAGGAGCAACTCAATTCCCAGAAAAACAGCATAGCCCATACAACAGCAAGGTCCTTACTGCAAAATGTCTCACTGAACGAACCAAGCCCGCTGGTGTCAGTTTGCTCCTCATAAAAAGAAAACCATTAACTGATGTTTGCTAAAGTTAAGGAAAGGCTTCTTCAAGATATGGGTCATAGGCAGTAGCATCAAATTTATATTCTACAACAGTTGCTTCAGTCTAAAAGCAAATTCTGAGGAAACCCACCCCCACAACTGGAAGCTATCTGAGGCTTTCAATACACAGGTTAGCAGAGGGCAGTTTACAGATACTCCTGTACAAGTAACACACTCCAAGGCACGGTTTGCCAGCATGGTCTGCACAGAGACTTGGATTTTGCTAAGTACCTAACTTTGTTCAACCACACATTCTAGATATTTGAAACACAACAAAAGAATCAACAAAAGCACAGCTATTCTGGGGACCAAAATATCTTCGAGAAGATGGCTCAGTAGGATTGGCTCACTCTGGAGAGATACTGAGTAGCACTTTTTGTCTCCTCAAGAAATAAGAATTACAACTCAACTTGCCAGCACCACTACAAACTTGTGGTTGGTCTCAGTCTCCAACTTTCCTAGAGTTACCTGGTTCTCCACTTCACAAAAATATCAATGACTACCCGAAGTTAGGCAACATCAGATGCGGTTAAGCTACACCTGCAAATTCCACAGGTCTTTGGGGAATGTTGCTGAAAATACATCATGTGCTGCAATTACGTGCAGTAATTATTTTTTTTAACTCACCTCAGTCTCATACAATCTCCAAATGAGGGCACATCTAAATCAAGCACTGCAGCAACAAAACTAGTATGTTTGGAGCAAGTCACTTGGCCTCTCCATGTTTCTGTTTCTCCATCTGTGACACTTCACAGCAAGCTTGAGAGGCTTAATTTATTAGCAGCCTGCCAAGTGCTTTCGACAAGTGTGTTACTAAAGCACTAAAACTGTTCATTAGTTCTGAAAGGGTAAACCACTAGTCAAGCCAAAGCAAATCCAACAATATCCTTAAAAAAAGTCTATGGTTTTTAAATGCAGAACTATCAAATTTATCTGACAGAAAAAGCAATATCTGGACTTCAGGTATTTTATTAGAGTAGGACATAAGAGATCTGACTTTCTTCTGAACCCCCTTTCACCACTATTACACTCTTGAAGGAGGCGATAATCAGAGAGAAACAAGCCAGTAACACCAGACAGAAGTGACACATGCCCAGCCAGGCTCACTCTCCCCAGACCACAGGGGTAAGACCTCTATACACCAAGGCTCAGCAGCATTCCTTAATGGACAGCAGATCACAGAACATGAGGGATTGGAAGGGACCTCAAAACATCATCTAGTCCAATCCCCCCGACACAGCAGGATCACCTAGACCAAGTCACACAGGAACACATCCAGGCGGGTCTTGAACATCTCCAGGGAGGGAAACTCCACAACCCCCCTGGGCAGCCTGTTCCAGTGCTCCGTCACCCTCACTGTGAACAGTTCGCTCTCATATTTATGTGGAACCTCCTATGTTCCACCTTACACCCACTGCCCCTTGTCCTATCACTAGATGACACTGAGAAAAGCCTGGCTCCATCCTCCTGACACCCACCCTTTACATGTTTATAAACATTAAAGAGGTCACCCCTCAGTCTCCTCCAAACTAAAGAGACCCAGCTCTTTAGTTTCCGCATAAGGGAGGTGTTCTACTTCCTTCATCATCTTCACTGCTCTCACAGTGAGCCTAATGAGATCAGAAAAGTGTCTGGATGCTAATACAGATAAGGGCAAACTGTTCCCAACACTACTGAAGCACTAGACTTCTTTCAAAGCAGTATCCACATGGAAGTTTCTGTATATGTTCAAACCTAAGGTTCAGGCTTTCACTCTTTTCTAAATGATGCTTCCATGGCATTCATGGCAAAAGTTCACCTAAAATACTGACAACGGACATGGATCATCTAAAAATATTGGCTAGGCAACACAGACACATACTGATCAACTCCAGTGCTTTTTCACCTTAAGAGTATACATACATCTGTACTTTTCATAGCTAACACCAACTGAAACAAAACAACAAACTCAGAAAGGAGTCTGATAAACAACAGTGCTAATTTCTCACATTCTGAATTCTTAAAACATGAATAGCCAAATAAGACAAATATTTTCTTATGTATAATGGATTAAAAATAGATTACATTTAGGCAAAAGATCCTCAGCACGCTGTATGGAAATCGTAACATCAGATGAAGGAACATAACTTATATCTTAAAAGAGGGTAATTTTGAATCACCATACACTTAAAAGAAAAATCTTGAAACCCAAAAGTGAACATGAGTATAGAGAACTTTCTAAACATATGAATCTATTTATATACATATAGATATCCTTGTATGATACGGGCCTGCAGATTTTCAGCAGGTGGTGGTACAGCACCATCCTTCCTCTTGTTTTGCTCACCTTTTTGTGTGCTTTATATCTCTTTCAGACTGCAAATACAGATTTCCATTATGCTTTGCTGCTAGTTTATCCAGTACACCATTTAAAAAATGGCCTGATGCAATAGTCACAGACTCACAGAACAAGATTATCTAGTCCAGTGGTCAAGATTGTGCATAGCTGTTGCTATTCTGCAGAGAATACTGGCTTAACAGCAGATCTTGACCTAAACCAAGATATATGGAATTGTGGATAGAGAGGTCTCCAAAGTGAGGAGATGATGAAATGATACAGTCAGTCAGTCCAAAGGTCCAGGCCAGTTCACTGCACAACTAACACTCTAAAGGGAACTCTGAGTGTAAACTTCTAAGTATTTTGTAACTTCTCAGCTAAGAACTGTCAGGTTGTGTCAGCTTCTTATAGTCAGCAACAAGAAACTGCAGAAGGTTTAGATTCTCTGAACCTTTAGAACCCCTTCATGCTACAACAGAGTGACACATACATGATCCTGTACATTCCCTACCAGAAGCAGCCTGAGCTCATGCACGGACACTTCATCTGGCTCTAGAACAGAAGACACACGGATACACGGATACACGTTCGGCACAAACCACATCTTCCAATTCAGTTTGTTTTAGACTTTCAAACTGCATGGAAAAAACCAACCAACCCAACCCAACTGCTCTGCAGTCCTGAAATTCTTGAGTTTGTAAAAGGAAAACCAGTACTGAGTACTTTTTACTCCCTTTTTTACAAATCTTTGGTGGCAACAATGCTACATGGGATGAAGAATTTATAAACTTGACACGCAGCACATTTGTTTTCAGATATTTTATATATCTGAAACACAACAGTTACAGGACCACTGATGCTGGAGAAGCCTCCAGTAGTAGGTTAGTGCTCCTTTAACACCATTCCCCACAACATCTCTCATCGAAGTTGAAAAATACCTTAAATCAGCATTTACCTGCCTTGCTGTGGATACAACAGAGAAAAGGTGACACTTCTACTCAGACTGGACGTGATTTTACAACAAAGGCAAACTAAATGATGCAAGTGCTAACATCCTTCAAAAGATTCCTACTGTTTCTTTTGCAAAACCAGGATATAAAAATTTTCACACAAGCTATTAGAAATTAGAGCCTCACATGAAGACTGACCTGCTCTGTCCTCATCAATCCATGTACAAGGTGGCAGCACCACGAAAAAGATGTTAGCTGAGGTTGCCTTGCTTCGCTAACAGAGGAAAGCCAAAGGCAGTGCTCAGGCCCAGCTGTCAGTTTCATGAACTTACAGTGAGAAAGCAAACTATGTGCAGTGCTAACAACTGCATCAGTAAATGGTTTTGCTAAGCTTAGAATTAACAACTGGAGGGATATTTGTGTTTCTGACTACCAGCAAAATACAAAGGGACAATTAAAGTGTTACTTCCTCTTTTACCTGCTCTTGAAGGACACATTCAGCTAGAAAGCTGCCTTTTTGCTTTGATCTTTTACGTGAAGTTATTTTTAACAAAAGAAGCGTTTCGAATGTATGGCATTTTAGTGAGGTGAGGAATTAAGAACAAATTTCCTTCTTACAATCTGTGCTTAATTTTTATGTTAAAACAGGCCATAGAATTTCATCACACTATTCTAGCTTCAAGCTCAAGCTTTCCAGCTGGCTAAAGCACCAGACGCTTCCTGGGAAAGCACTAGAACCTTACGTGAGGATTTTGCGCATCAAAGAGTCTACTCCATCCCTTAATAAGCTGCTCGCATTTAATTGTATCATTAGAAAACTGCACCTTATTTCTAGTCTTAACTGATCTAGCTTCAGCTTTCAGCCCTAAGAATCCCCTTAATCCAGCTGACAAAGAACCACCTAACTGACAGATACCTTTGCTTAAGTGCTTAAAGACTTACCAGGTAGCCTCCACTGTCCGTTGATAAACTAAATAGATTGAGCCTCTTAAATCTTCCATTCTCAAGCTGATTACCCAGACCTGAAATTATTCTAGATTTCTTTCCAACCTCCTTCCAGTTTTCCCAACACCTAATGTGCACATCAGTATTTTGTGGGTACTGTATTTTGGTAAAGCTGAATAAGAAGTAGCATTATTCACCTCCCTCCTGTTCTCCCAAACTGTGCTTTCAGCCTTCTTCCAGACTGCTCTGCATGGGGAGTGATGTTCAAATTAATCAAGCCTCTATGGTAATTCTAGTCTAGACAGCAGTTCTCTCTCACCTCCCTTATGAGGAGAGGCTGAGGGAGCTGGGTCTCTTCAGATTGGAGAAGAGCAGACTGAGGGGTGACCTCATTAATGTCTATAAATATGTGAACGGTGGGTGGCAGGAGGATGGAGCAGGCTCTTCTCATTATCATGTAGTGATAGGACAAGGGGCAACAGGTGCAAGCTGGAACATAGGAGGTTCCACATAAAGATGAGAAGGAACTTCTTCACGGTGAGGGTGACAGAGCACTGGAACAGGCTGCCCAGGGGAGTTGTGGAGTCTCCTTCACTGGAGATGTTTAAAACCCACCTGGATGTGTTCCTGTGTGACTTGGTCTAGGTGATCCTGCTGTTGCAGGCGGATTGGACTAGATGATCTTTTGAGGTTCCTTCCAATCTCTAATGATTCTATGATTCTATGATTCTCTTCACAACCAGTTCAGAGCATACCATGAACAAACTTACTTGTTACAAAGAAAAATACATGTATGTTTTTAACTCAAACTATATAAACTCAACGTATGATGGGATATACGAATTCAGTGACTGTAACTTGCAGGAAAAAAACTGTAGAGGAAAAGATTACACAGCAATCATGTAATAGTTATCAATTTAAAACTACATCCATAAACTACTATTTCATCCAATAAACTCACCATGCCCAGCATATTTTGCACTATAGTGTTCTGACACTCACTTGTATATTCACTTCTTATTTTCAGCAAACTCAGTGGGCACAACGAAAGATTGCTTTGGGCTAGAGGCAGTGCTCTACCAGACAAAAGGCAGAGCTGCAGGGTAGTCATGGAGGGTTTGCTAATGTTATAAATCTACTCATGTAGTGAAAATTAATAACCAGTTAGAATCTTCAGTTATTACTGTATCACCAGCTAGTCTCCCTTACTATCCTTGATGAAAAAAGAACATAAGTAAAATAATGAAATATTTAAGATTAACAATAAACAAAAAGCAAACTGTCAAAAACCATGAAAATAAAGATTATAAGCTCATATCCTATCATATTTGGTACACATAGTCTTCAATGGCACAGCAGGTGCAGAAAAGATGATGCTAGTGATGGTAGCACAAGAAAGGCGCAAGCAATCTAGCTGTGGGGCAGTACCATCAAATTCTACTTTTAAGTCATTTTAGAATGATACAAAAGTACTAAACTAGTATTTCATAGAATCATCAGGGATTGGAAGGGACCTCAAAAGTTCATCTAGTCCAATTCCCCTGCCAGAGCAGGCTCACCTCACCGGAGAAGCCATGGAATCAGAGTCACTCAGGGTAGGAAGGAACCATCATCCAGTTCCAACCCCCCCAGCACAGGCAGAGACACCCCACCCTAGACCAGGCTGGCCAGAGCCCCATCCAGCCGGGCCTTAAACACCTCCTGGGATGGGACCCCAACCACCTCCCTGGGCAACTCATTTGTGGTGACTTGCTAAAATATAGTGAAGTGGGTTTTTGCTACAAGAAGTGGCCTATTCTCATAAGCTTGGTTTGGGTAACTGTTACAGAAACTTTAACCCCAACAGTGTATTTTGAAATACGGCAGCCTTTGATCACTGCTTCATTTTAATGAGGAGAATTGGGTTCCAACTGAAGTATTATCTTCTGGAAATCAGTAAATAAAGCACCAGTCAATAAAGTCTGCCATGACATCTCACGTGGCAAGGAAACAAGCTCTTGCCTTTATTTTCTGGTAAACAAAGACATTCTGTGTACCTGTATTCTCTTCGTAATCTATAAATAAGGTATTGCTCTCCTCCTCTGCTAATCATTAGGCAAGAATGTACTCCAGTGCAGGTAGGATTCATCATCAGCAGCCACATTTCTGTTCCAAAAGACATCCCTGCCCCTTTCGTGACAAACGGATTAATTCCTGCACACAGCTGGTAGAATACTTTGGGGCTTTTTCCAGTGAAAAGAGATATCTACAAATTATCAGAGGTCAATCTGTTTATTCTCACAACTTCTTCCCATTCTGTGCTGTTTAGTATCTTCATCAATGATACAGAGAGTTGCCCAGGGGGGTTGTGGAGTCTCCCTCACTGGAGATGTTCAAGACCTGCCTGGATGTGTTCCTGTGTGACTTGGTTTAGGTGATCCTGCTGTGTCAGGGGGATTGGACTAGATGATTTTTCGAGGTCCCTTCCAATCTGTAGTGATTCTATGATTCTATGAGTGGTTGATATGCCCAAGGGACAGGATGTCACCCAGAGGGACCCGAACAAGCTGGAAAAGTTGGCTTGTATGAACCTGACGAGATTCAACAAGGCTGAGTGCAAGGCTGGGCCAGTCCTCAATATCAATATAGGCTAGAGGACAATGTGATTGAGAACAGCCTTGCAGAGAAGGTCCTGGGGGTACTGGTTGACAAAAAGGTGGACGTAAGTCAGCAACATGTCCTCAAAGCCCAGAAAGCCAATTGCATCCTGGACTGCATCAGAAGAAGCATGGCCAGCAGGTCAAGAGAGGTTATTCTCCTTCTCTACTCTGTTCTGGTGGAGTACTGTGTCCAGCTCCAGGGTCCTCAACACAAGGATGTGAACCGATCAAAGTGCAGGAGGATCACAAAAACACATCAGAGGACTGAAACACCTGTACTATGAGGACAGGCTGAGAGTTGGCTCTCAGGAGACAACTGCAACCTTTCAGAAGTTAAAGACCCATATAAGAAATATGGGACTTTTTATCAAGGCCTGTTGTGACAGGACAAGAGGTAAGGGTGTTAAACTAAAAGAGGGCAGATTTACACTAGATATAAGGAAGACATTTTCTACAGTAAGAGTGAAGTTAATTTTTAACAATGACATTCAAGGTCAGGTTGGATGGGGCTCTGAGCAACCTGGCCTAGGTAAAGATGTCTTTGTCCACTGCTGGGAGGTCAGTCGAGCTGTCCTTAATGGTTCCTTCGAGCCCAATGCATTCTATGCTTCTATGATTTACTTGCTCCCTCTACCTCTCCTCACACTGGTAGTTCCATACCTTTGTTCTGATAATACACACACTGTCCTGGCTATTACTCAAAGCAGCTTTGATACATTATTTTGAACACAGAGGAAGCCCGTCTCGCAACCTCACAGTATTAAAACGAACAAGCTTTTGAAAGCAATTGCTCTGTGGATTGATTTCCTAGCAATCTGTGTTTGCATGTTACACTAGAAATGTTCCACAAAAAAACCCACACTCAAGGGGTTCTCGTAAAACAAATTCAAACTTCAGAGGAATTTGGACACAACAGATTCACTCTATGGTTGAAAGTTCAGAACAAGAGTCAAAACTGCTTAGAATCTTGCATGTCCTTTATGTCTGACCCTATAATACACAATTGGTCATAAAAGAAATAATAGACAAGTAGTATGAAAGGATGACAAATGTTCTTGCCTGCACAACATGTGTTTGTCTTCACTTTTTGACTAGTATCAAAACTAGGACACCATTCCAGCAAACAGATGAGGCTGAAGCCTAATAAAAAAGAGAACGTTCAAGTATTTGGAGCATAGAGGACATGTTCAGGGAAAAAGAGTTAAGGAAGATTAAGAATAGTCTTTCAATATTTATGTTTGCAGTTTGGCAATTACAATTTGTTGTGCTTTCCAGCTCCAAGACAGTAAAAGACAATATTAACAAAACAAGAAGAATTTGCTTTTACAAATAAACTGTTTTCACTAGAAATCTGTTCGTACGCTACTTTCCTGTGTGCTGTACTATCAGCTTTGCTGCCTCCTTCATCCACATATTCTCTACCTTTTTCAAGTTCCACCTTAAAACAGCTGCCCGCATGAAATTTTTCTACATTCATAGATTGATTTTTGTCTTCACAACATAGACTGCTCATGGGTTTGTCTGAAGTGCACTGTAAACTCTGTTAAATACATCCCATACCTTACTTTTAAAGCTACCACGTCTATAAATTCTACATCATTTCAATGTTACATATACCTTTACAACTTTTCCAAACATGTACCTAATATCAAGGCATTTAAAAAAAAAACAAACCAACAAAATCCAAACAAAAAACCCCCCTTGCATTTAGGATAAACTCTTACCTTCCAGGAAGTGATAAAAGTTTACAATAGTTTTGATTTGCTGAAGCGCTTGGAAAACATAGTCAGAATAGCAACAGGTATCTTGAAAAGCTGGAAACAATAATAAATGCTGCAAAACAACACTTGCAGTGCTCCCTCCTTCAGCAATTCAGTCAAGAACAATTTTTTCTGATGAATAAGAAAGCAAAAGATACATGAAGCTGCATTACATCTTTACACTTATCTGGAGATGTTTAAGACCCGTCTCTCGATGCATTTTTGTGTAGTTTGATTTCGTCTTTTCTGCAGTCATGCTTTGCAGTAATTTGTATCCTGCTTGAGCAGGAGGGTTGGACCCAATGGCCTTTTTTAAGGTCCCTTCCAACCCTAATAAACTCTGTAAACTGTGTAAAATCTACCTACCTACAAAGCCTGGTAATGCTCACACCCGCTATGTTTTAAGTTCTGAGAGCAGCCGAGCAACTTACACCAGACACAAAATGTACAAAGCGTCTGTTAAAAGCACTATACACACAAGTCATTTTTTTCTCCCATTACTCCTCATATTTCTCCATTTCCATGCATTGTTTCTTAGTATATCCGTCCAAGGATCTCCAAGCCTTCTAAAAAGCCAAAAATTAAACAAAAGCATGAACACAAATTAGAAGCACGAAGCTTTACGATAGTGCACAACAGACTCTGCGAGACCATGAAGAGACAATATGAAGACTTTTTTTGCCTTTTTTTCTCAGTAATACTGCAAGACAATGTGTGTAATCTGTTGGGATGACTGAACACTGACAACATACTGAGGGGGCCAAAAAATTGCTTGGGAAATAGAGGCAAGGTAGTAGATATAACCATCCAAGTCAAAGGATCAGCTAAATCCTCCATGTGTGAGCGAACAACTATTTCCCAAAGCAGTCTCCTTGTCTCTTCCCTTACACAGAGATGTAAAAACCACAAATTAACTTCTTAAACTCCAAGGAGGCCACATCATGAATGACAAGCCATTCCAGGTAACACCTCAAAAATAATTCAGTCCTGCTTTCTAAGAAAAAACTGCTGCGCCATAAAGCATACCTGCCTGTAGTATGTAGACAGCAAGAAGCTTGCACTGCCCTGCAATCAAACAAAAGCCATACAACTAGGTTGACTGCAGCACAGTGCCAAGCTCTGAGGATACACCCCGCGCAGTGTGACTCTAGCAGGGGGCCAGACCATGATACATCATCAGCAGGAAGCACAAATCAGTATCAGTATGCTATAGGTGACGCAGCCATACCAACTAGTTACGATGCACTGCAAAGAACAGAAAACCCGAGCTATAAAAGTAGAAGGCTAACTATTTTCATATCATTTACATGACAGATATGACCACAGAAGCATTCTGCTGCCATCACCATGATCTGCACACTGTTCTTTTTCTTGGAGAAAAGGCTGTATTATCTGGATTTCTCCAATGTGCTCCTCTTCTTCAAGGCTTTGAACTTTCTCATTACATATTCAAGCATGGGGTTGTCAAAGAGCACAAACTGTCAGCAGTCTTCTCTCCAGTCATCTCCACAAGAATCTCTCATATGAGAACCTGACCCAAGAACTGACCTGGCATGTACTGAATGGTACCAATTTATTCTCTCAGGACTGCTCATTATTCCCACCCCATTATTTCCGATACCCAGGACTCCACCTTCTTTCACACTGACACATAATTTTTTTGCCCTTTTTGCTTCCACCCTCGATGATTCTTGCTTCTCCTTTCCACAATGAGGTCTAACTCCATCAATCCTGAATCCATGCTCTTTTCAAATATCCATTTCCTTCACTTTATTCTTGCCTGTCCTAGAATTTGCAGTGGAAAAGGAAACCAGTCTGGAAATGAGGTTATTGCACATTTTGTCTTTCTCTCCTGCTGCTGACTAAGCTGTGCCATTCCTCCAGTTGAGCTGAACTCACACCTGCAATTTCAGCCTTTTTTCCTCCTACTTTTGACTCACTCCTCAAACTCTTTCTCCTGTATCCATTTCTTCCCCCACAACAGAATGCAAATATTTAGTCCAAGAGAAACCCAGAAAACATAATAATAATTTCACACTCTCCCTTCCCACTCCTCTTCCTTACAGCTCTCCCTTCTTCCTTGTACTGTATGTACAAAATACATCTGTCCCACTTTCCACTTATCTCATTTCACCCCATACCTCATGTCTTTCTCCTCTTGCTCTGATGAAACAGCAAGACAGTCAATCAGTCCTTCCTCTAGAAATCTACTTCTGACCCCCTGCTACACAACTTCTCTTCCTATCCTTTCACCTCTGAGCTCATAAAGAGCTGTCTGATAACAAATTACACTTTCGTCTCTCACTTCAGCCCGAATCCCCTTCAGCTGTCCCTTGCACTGCAACAAAACAATTTTCACTAAAACATCTAGAAGACTTTTATTACTGCAACGTCAGAACACACTGTTTTGATGACCCACAACCCTCACATGTTCTTCATAAAAATCAAATGCTTGTCTCCTTCTGAAGTATTCATTCTCCTTTTCTGACTTCCATGACTACCTGTTCCTGCTTCCCTTTCCCTCTGTACCAACTCCTTCACAAGTCACTGGGAGGTTTTCTTATTCCTCCTCTGTCTTCTAGGGCAGCTCTATTGAGTTACACCTTCTGCACCTTCCCTCCTGTCTGGCAAGTTCATCCACAAACTCAGCTCCTAAGGAGACAGGTCTCAAATAGAGTAATTTATATCTAAACAAAAAATCTCAGTCTATCTTTCTGACACCATTTGTCAGCGAGTAGCTGTCAGCTTCAGCTCATTACAGCTAGAACAGAACTTAGATCTCACCTCTCCCACCTCTTTTCTCCACCTTCTCTCTTGATCACTGTGGACAGCATTAACATCTTGCTCATCATTCAGATACAAAATACTATGTCATCTCTGACAATGACTTCTTTCTTGATCTGTTCGTTTGGCTTACATCTATACCTAAATGATTCTTCCTTGTCTTGCATTCTCAGGACAGTCTTCTCTTAACATCTTCAGAACTGAACATTTATCTAGGCCTTCACCTCACAGTAGTTACTAAAACTGTCTTACTTCTAGACAAATATTATCCTGCTTGATCACACTGTTCCAAAAGTTCTTCCTTCAATATTTTCATATTGATCTAGCATTCTTGCTGTGTCCTTTTATCCACGATACTCTGCTCTGACTGTAAACACTGGGAACAACTCATCACTGATTTCCTTTTGAGGCTCCTCTCTTTCACGTGCACTATACTGTCCACATCCTACTTGCTGTCACGCCATCGTTTGCTCACATTTCTGGTCAGTTCATTACGTCAGAATCTTTTAACAGCCAGTCTGTATTCATTCAGGCCATCTTATTCACTTGAGTAAGGATACCCTCCAAGTTCTTGCAAAGCTCCTTCACTACCCTCCAAACACCACCTTAAAGCTCTTCCTGACAAAGATGTAAGAAAGCCACTTTAGGTCCACCTATCATGTTGAGCAACTAAACGCTTTTGTTTGTCAATATTAAAACTCTCGCTTTGTCATATATTAAAAACTGAGCTCTCTACAGAAAAATGATTTCACAACACACACACGTACACATCTTTCCTCCCTGCACTAGCACCTTGCACTGTAGCATCCAGTCCCTGATGCAACAGATCCTTAGGCATAAGGATGATGCAAATAATAATACTGACTCCCTAGCCATGACAGCAAGAGATTACTTTTCTTCATCCAGATTATCAGCCCCAAACAAACAAGGTTGGACGTGTTCCTGTCTGACTTGGTCTAGGTGATCCTGCTGTGGCAGGGGGATTGGACTAGATGATCTTTCGAGGTCCCTTCCAATCCCTAATGATTCTATGAGTCTATGATTCTGTCAGTGGTTGCTGTACTGACGTGAGTCCAATACACTTCTCAGATTTAAATAATCAGTAGCATCCTGTCTCAATGAGACATAACAAAGAGCATTTAAAAAATAACTGGATACGCTACCTACAACCTCATCGTCTATCTAATCAGGATAATCACAAGTAGCTAGCCTAAAGCTTACCTGAGGACAGAATATCTATCAGAGATTCAGAGGCGCAGCCCAGAACAATAATAAGCTGAAGTCACCTTATTCTGCCTCTAGAGAGGCCCAGTCCCATCCTGTTTTGTCTTGATAGAGAAGACACACTTGATCCAACAAACTTGTTAACAACTATTAGTTACATGATACTAGCAAAATCCTAAATATAACTTCAAACTCCCGGTCTGCCCACTCCCTACACCTAGTAAAAGGAAAATAAAGAATGACTGGACAGAAAACAACACTGTATATGAGGAAAAAAGGTTACGAACAAAACAAAGAGTGAAGATCAGCACACACAATCAGACCCCATGAACTCTTGTCTTTCACTAGTGATTCTTACTTCTTATTACTTTATCAGCAGCCCTTCTGGCTGAACACATGCTCCAAGGGAATGGAAGGGGAAGCAAGTCTAAACCCCTTGTGTACTGTGGCAGCTCAGTCACAATACAACTGCTTCTGCTTTACAGATGATTCAGGAGGGGTCTGGGGATTAAGTGAAACTGCACTAGATGGACATTAGTGTCAGCAGTCGTGCAGAATCTAGAACTTTTGACTTCAAGTTCTTTGCTACTTCTGCCTGATGCTCTTTCTGATCTGGAAAAATGACACACCTTTTTTGGCAAACACTACATGTTTTATAAATGCACACACATGCAGAAATCAAAGAGCAGGAAGACCAAATAATTCTAAATTCTGATTGCTGTCAGGAATACCAGATAAGTAAGAAGACGTGTTGGGCTTAAATGTTAAAAATAATTCTTAGTAAAATACAAAAGGAAATTGTGGAAAAATAAACAAAACATTTCAGAAGTCAGAATGACATCTCTATTTCTGTTGAGTACAAGACCAAAAGCCCACTTCTCCAGGCATGAGTGGCTTTCAAGTATAACATTTAATAAGCCATACAACAAGTTACAACAAAACCACTCCCTTAAAATCAACATTCAGCCACAGAAAGGGACACAAAAAGGGAAAAATGATGTAGGCAATAATTAAGTTCTCCTCTGTCCAATATTGAACTTAAGTAATTGTGCTGGATTCTGCCTCTAATCTGTGTCAGCTTAGACTGCTGCACAGCACTACAATAACAAAAAAATGATCATTTTACCCACACAGCATCTATCTTTCTCATCCAGCAAGAGAACCACCGAATACTTCTTGCTACAGACTCGCTGAGACACCTCTGTCAAGCACCCTTACTGTGCCACAAGAGCATTCGTCACAGGTTTTTGGACACATAAGTTATCCAGAGACACCAGATTCAACAAGTATCCCGCATCATTAACTTCTAAATCAGCTTTTGCAAGAACATGCTGAAGACCTTCTGCACCAAGCTGAACCTGGAAGATACAAAGACCTAGTAACTTTATCTATGCCCACATAAACTGAAAATCTTTCTCGCTAGTTATTCCAAAATTACCCTTAGTAATGAGTTGTCATGGCATTCATATAACCTGATGGTGGAGTTAATTCTTCAAGAAGTACTCCTATTGATACACTATTTTTACTGAAGGTGACCTTTCTTAGTAACGCACGCAGTGTTATGAGCTTTCACTGGTACTACCAGAAACATATACTTTCTGCTTTTTTTCTTCAAATGTAAACCAGAACCTGGTAACGTCCTAATTTTTTAATTAACTACAACAAAAGGCTCATTTCAAGGAAATTATTCCAATCCACAGCTGAAATGGTTGAGGTCTTATATATTTAAAATCTTTATAAAGCTATGTATTTAATTTATAAACTATTAAGCACATACAGAAGATTATCAACAAGAAAGCATACATGTGTTTTTAGATCTCAATCAAAACTAGATACGACATGCAAGTCCACCTTCTGCTGTGACAAGAGATCTTGGGGTATGGTGCAGCATACACATTTTCCCTCTTTCTCAAGTCCAGTTATACATTACTGGTAGCAGGAATGTCAGAGACAGATCCTTTGTGACAGTGCTGTCAGTCGACAGAAAGTCACACGTGGCTTTCCTGCCTGACATCAAAACTAGTACTGAAAAGCACCAGAGATTTAATCTTTCCAGAGTAACTGTTGCACAAATACTGGGAGAAATACCACCTGAACTCATCAAGACATGCACAACCTAACAAACAGAGAATTTTTAAAGTAATTTATAGAACAGTACTATAACAACAAAATTATCAAAATCCTGACTCAAACAACAGAATGCCTGATCAGAGAGCCTCACCATTACTCCACTCTTCTCCAGTGTGTGGGCTGATGAACTAAAGGACAGGTTTCAGAAAATAACTATGTAACTATGAGGATAAACTAAAATTCTGACTAAATTTCTGGGCACTATCATACATTTCATTCTTGCTCTGTCACCATTCCTTGAGACACATTAAATGAGGTGACAGCCACAACTAGAAGCCACGCCACCCCCCTGCAGAAGCTGTCCATAAAAAAACCCCCAACTATCAGAGTCAGGTATCATATACTGAACTGATCAGGCATTTAAACACCAGAACACGCACCAGAATTCAACCCCACCTTTGCTCACTGTTCTTATTTACAGTGTAAAGATAAGAATGGTTAGAAAGTTTATTTTGATGACAGACACAGTTTTGTACCCTGTCAATTCTCAGTTCTTCCGCTCCAACTCCACCTATTTACACCTGCTTAAAACTCAGTATCTCTGTAAGACCTTATCATCTCAGAAGAAAGAGTAAGGAAACTATACAACAATCACCCCTTCCTGTTGCCCACTGCAAAATGAAAACCAACCTCAAATCACCAAGTAAGGTGGTCTAAATACCTCACCTTAACTCTGGGAGTATCTGTTTAAAACTTTGTTATAAATTTCTTTCCCTCTTGGTACTTTTTATTCAATATGTTTTTAAAGGGGACAAACTGCACCAACGGCAAACCACTAGTAAACAAAAAAAGTAAATAATAATTAAAAAAGAAATCAACTCCAATCCCTATGCTTACATTAACAAGCTGGTTTTGCCTTGTCTTCTTTCGCAACCTTCTCATAAACAGTTTTATGAAAAGCAACAGGAAGAGAATTAAAGCTGAATGTGGTATGCTATGTCTTAAGTCTTCTTTTTCCTGTAGAAGTGTTCCCTACCATCATCCAACCACACTAACTCCTTATTTTTCAGGAAGAAAGATGAAATCATCAAGACACTTTTCTAAAGAATAAAAAAAAAATACTGAAAGCAAAACTAATTGGTATAGCTTTAATTTTGTTCTGGTGTTGCCAAAGGATTTACCAAAAGCTTTCTATAAAATATTTATGTGAGAAGTCAAAATAGGGAAAAGCTATGGTAAACAAATATCCAACAGATTTAAAACTCTAGCTTGCTTGTGTAATAGTCAAGTAAAACAGTCACATTTGGGACTGTGCAGTGATGGTAGAAATTCTCTAATTTTAACACAACATCAGAAAAATGTTATAGATTGTTTATGTAATATCCTTAACTTTAAACAATAATGAGTAAGCACGGTTAGTGAAAAGGTTATCTACAACAAAACATGCACATCATCATACTTAAACCTCAATAATACAAACTGACTGAGCTGAAAAACTGAAGTTGACTATGACACCAAGTACCCAGATACAGATCTAAATCCCATAGGTCGTACTTAGCACTGACGTCGTTCACTAAGATTGCGCATCCTGTGTGGATATCTTTTGCCCCTTTACAGCCTGTGCTGACCTAGAAATACAGCACTTAGTGCTTGCACTTGTACTAAACCGATCATTAATAAGGATTCTCTATGCTAAACTAAAAAAAACCAAAACAAAATCAGTCTTCTATTATTTTCCTAAGTATTTTATGAAGTAAAACATACACGTCCAAAATTCCTCTAAAGTCACTTACAGGTTTTGACTTGTAATAGATTTCACTGTATCTTTCAGGTGTACAGTTACTGTGACTTTTCACAGGACACAAATTTTCATATAGACTCCTTCTATACACATGCTATCTATAAGACAATCTTCAATTCTTCAAATCTTTTCAAAATCAATACAAATTCTAAATGCTGCTCAAATTCTGATAACTTTTAGCTAAGCCAGTTAGTTGGTAGTGATTTGTCAGATAAGTTACACAATACTGTTTCTGTTTCCTGATTTGATAAGCAGATAAGGTGTCTTTTTCCCTGGCACAAACATTTATGCATAAAATTTTTCATTTTCTGTGAATGCCTGGAAATTTGAAATCCTCTCTCCACAAATCTGTGTGCCAGTAGAAGTCAAACATGGTCGTTCTGCATTTTCTAAAGGACACCATCAAGGCAGTATTAGCATTCAATCTGCAAAACAGTACAAATGTTCAGGAAATTTCTCTCCCTCTGTGCTGCCTACATATACAATGCAGAATAAAGGACTGCAGTGAGCAGTAGTTCTACATGGTTACTTCTGCCCTAAAGATGGGGCACACGGGGCACAGGGCCGCACTGCATCTCTTGCATTAGAGAAATGAACAGCATAGCCAGACTGTGACCCCTCTGCTCAGGGATGCGCCAAGAAACGTTGACCACTTTGGCAGGTGGAGATTTGGCACTGCTTGTTCCCAGTACCACTGAGGAATGCTGCTTTCCAGGTCCCCACCTTGGTCAACAGAAAGAGGAAGAGCAGCCTGTCACTCTCAACACGCATACTACACAATCAGAAAGGAGGCAGTGACACAAGGACAAAAATAGCTGGAAGCACTTTTTGACCTCTAATGTATTTTTTTTCCTACAAATTGAAAGTGAAATACCTTGTCATAGTCTGGAGGAGACCACCATTTTCCCACCCGTTCCCCTCACCATGTTTTCTACATACAGTTTTGCTAGTCTGAAAAGACTCCTTTGCTTAACTGCTCACAATGGAACAGCCAAGTAAATCTGGCCATATCAACCGAAATGGGCAAAGCACAGACAAGTATTACAGGAATCAATGCAGTGATGTCAGACTTAACACATCTTTATCACACAGGACAGTAATTTTTGCTCTTGTCCATCTGCCACTCCCGCAGCTAGCCTGTGCAAGTAAAGTCTGATTTATCCAAGACACCAAAAATGACAAGCAAAGAAAGACCTACTCAAATAGATAAGATTGCAAAGAAAAAAGGGTTGGATTTGGTACTAAGACCTGCCATGACCTTGCCAACGAACTAAGCAGACCAAGTCAGAATAAGTGCAAACATTTCTGCAAGTACGTGAGCAATGTTTTCTGCAAGCCAGCCTGACTCTTCAAATTTTTCCCCACCTTCATTAATAAGGCTAGTAAGGCTCAAGGAAGATTTACAGAGTGTTCAGACACACAGATGGGTGTGGTAAAAACACTGGTATTAACAGACTGCTTAAGTGCACACACTAGAAATATTTCAACACGTACTAATTTATTCAAACTTTGAGAAAGTTCTAAGTGATCCACAGCAAGTTGCTACTTGGAAGCAATAATATTCCTAAAGCTTTTTATTTTCTAAGTATAACAGTCAGTTTAGTTTTTTTTAACTGTATTACAATGTAAGTACTACAAAAGCTAATAAATGTTTCACACCTGTCACCACCATAATGTCAGCAATGACATTTTGCTTGAAAATAACTTTTCTGGACGGTAAGTTTAAATAGAGCTCCATTGACGAAGTCTCTAACCTCTTCAAAAACAATTGAGAGACTAGAGATGATAAATCTAAACTGAATCATTCTAGGAAACAATTTGCATATTATGTATGACTAAGGAGTACAGACGCGCTTCAATCTTTAAGTCCCAAGAAAGCTTCTACGAAGAATTTGTGTTCAAGGACTTCTAGGCGCCACACATTTTATCTCAAAAAATTAAGCTCCTTAAGGTCAAACTCCATTACCAAGATTTTTGTTTGATTACCCTCAAATCACAATGTGCACTCGGACACTAGTGATAAACACACAAACTGTCTGAGCCTTGAATCTTTTACCTAGAAATACACATGACAATCCCAGTTCTCCTTCTATCATATTTCTGGATTGCCAAAATAGAGAGGTTTAAGCATGTTAAGGCTCAAGACAGTCAAGCTTGGCATCTCTACCAGTAAAAGTCTTTAAAAAGAGAGGTTTTATGGTATTTTAAGTAACTTTATTTAATGTGTACTCTATGCGGTTTTATCGTTTATCACACATCTACATTACTGATGAATTCATTCTTTGTCCAAGAGCTTGTTTAAAAAGCATAAGATTCCTTTAAGCTGCCAAGATGCTCAAAATTAAACGCACGTGTAATGACAGCTACAATATAATGAGAAACTTAACATCATTTCAGAATACATATTACGACATTACAGGTAATAGCAGGATTTCTCTAGGCATCAGTAAGTCACAGTGAAGTTTCACTACAATGGGATTGCTCATTATGAACTGACTTAACAAGAAATATGTCTCATGACAGAAAGGTTGCACACGTATATTGCTTTCTTCACAGAACAGAAGCAAACAGAAACCTACATGAAAATATGTCTCCACGCATTTCACTGGTTGCATTATGTGTTACCCTAGCATGATGTTAACAAGGCACATCACAAACAAAATGTGTAAATTTGATTTGCCTACGCTCACCACTAAAGTTTCTTCTCTCATAACAGACAGACCTGTATCAGGCATAGCATATGAGCAAACACCATTAGCCTGGAATTTGCCTGTTCATACTTATGGTACCAGAAAACCTTATGGGCCAAGAGACCTATTATATTTGGTTTTGCATAATATACATGGCTTAGCCCAATATAAGACAGTATTAGACACTGGCCGCTCAGATGACTCTTAAGTCACACTCAGCCATAAGAATGGAAGAATAAAATGCGACTTCAGCTACACTGAATGACCTCTGAATGAAGACTGCAACAGATCGTTTCTCTGTGTGAATGAAAACATTTTTCACGACAGTTGCCAATGATAATGCAATGTGTAAAGTTGATGCACAGGTTTGTCTGTGTGTCTTTGCACAGACGCCAGTGAAATGTTGCATCAAGGGACAGGGTCTTCAAAAAAAATCCAATATGGCCACTGATGTGTAGCTGTCTCGTGACTTCAAATTGCCTTATCGTTTACCACGTCTGTCAGTCCAACACATACACCTGTTATACTTGTACTTCAAAAGAAGTTGACACAGTGACAGTCACCTGTGCGTGCCCAGCCCTGAAACATTCTTCACAACACAACACAACAAAGTGATGCATATGCTATTAGCCTATACTGTCAAGGCCAAATCACAGTCATCCACAGGCACCAAGAGACAGAACAGGTAGAGAGGTGTGCCAGTACTATCCACTTACCTTCTTTATTAAGCCTCATAACCTCCCTGCTTTTTCCACCCTCCTTTCCAGTCTCTTCTAGATCTACACCTGCAGAAGAGAAGCAGAGTCAGGGAGCACCGAGGGCCCAGAGGTGTGCATTTATTGTTTGGCTGGGGGGCACTGGAGAGGTGAGGGGGTGAGCAGTGTTTCTATTTGCAACAGCAGAAGCACAATGGTCGGAACATCTGGCAGGGGCCCCCCGCGGCAGCACCCCCCGACCCTCCCCGCGGTAGCATCCTCTGGCCCCTCCGCGCCGCGCATCCTCCCCCTCCGCCCCCTTCCCCCACCGCAGCGCCGGCCCAGCCGGGGAACAGCGGCACGGCACGGCGCACACATGGCACCGGGGGCTCGGCGNGGGGCGGCCTCCCGCACCCAGGCGGCCCAGGGCTGGCCCAGGAACGCCTCGGGACTGGGCACGGGCCGCTCCAGGGCCGCCATGGCGCCGCGCCTGCTCCTGCCTCCTTGTTGCTTTTCCCGTTTCCTTCGGCGGCGGCGGCGGCGAGCGAGCGAGCGAGACACGGGATTCGAGAACGCCGCACGTCATCCTCGGGACGTTCCGCCGCCCACACGGGGGTAGTGTCAGCCCCTGCTCCCTATCAGATCGGGCTCCCCGCCGCCCAGCGCGCATGCCCGCGCCCCCCGCGCCTGCGCGACGCCGACCGCGACGCCGCCGCTACTCGGGGCCTGTCGCCCGCCCCGACGGGGGGACCTGTGCTGCCCCCGCGCCCCTGCCAAGATTCCTCTGCGCCGCTGCGCGGCGGCCCGACCCGGCTGAACCGCCGCCGTGCAGAGCGAAGCGGGCTGTAGCGTGTCCGGCGGCCGAAGAGCCTCGCCGGGAAGGCAAAGCTGGTGTTGCGACCCCCAGGGCTGCGAGCCCCCGTCCCGCAGCGCCCCGCAGTAAGTCTCCGGGACGCGCTTCGGTAATTGCGGCGAGGGCCCCCGCACCCCAGCGCAGAACCCCGACTGCGGAGTCGGGGCTTCCCTCCTCCCCCCGGCTTCCTCCAGCTGCGCTCCTGTGGATCACCTGCAACCACAGCCATCTTGTTCAACCAGCACCGAACCTGGGCCTGTGCACTGGCTTCGTCCGTTTGCCGACGAGCTGGTTCTCCTTCAGGTGTTGGAGGCTTCAGTACAGCACCTCTGACCTCACAGGTCCTGGTCCTCTCAAATAATACCAAGGTTCACGTCACCTATAGGATATACATGCCTTTCATTTCATTTTAGGACTTCTGGTTGATTCCTCCATTGAGGTAAAAGTACAAAATAATACTGCTGTGAAAATTAATTACTCAACATACCTAGTTTGGGTGAGGAGTTACAGCATAAAGCTATTGCTGCAGCTCACACCTGTTAAACCAAACATAAACACCACTGGTGAAGGATTTGGTTTCATTTAAGCAGCCTACACTGATGCCACGTGCAGTGTCTCTCCTACAGCTCTACAGCCCAGCAAGACTGACAGCTGAAGCTTAGATTTTGACAAATGCTTCTCAGAGTGGTGGTGTGGGCTTTACATGGATCCATCACTGTTGTACCTCTCTTCCTGGACACTCATTTCTGTCTCCCTGTTGTCACCATTCACTTTTTGCTGATGCAAGTCTTTGTGGGACAATGCTGAAGCAGAGCATGGAATAAGTCTAGACTCAAGAAAAATAGAACAGCTTTTAGGGCACACTCAATGGGCCCACTAGGCTCTTTACAGTGCTAAAGTGGATGAAAGTGTGAGAGGACAAATACTCTGTCTTACAAACACTGTCGACAAATGCAGTATTAAGTATAGACTGTTCATAATCCACCTCTTCCAGAAAGTAGCTGGAATGTGCAAGTCCCATCCTTATACCCAGAAAGCCTAAAAGCTTTCATACTGTGTGGCCTGGGCAGAGTTCCTCCGGTCATCTAATGTCAACTACAAGAAACTACAGGAAAGGAATTAAAATAATCGAAGAAGAAAGCTCACCGAAGTGTGCCTCAAAAGAGAACCAGTCAATCACAGCAGGCTTATTAACAATCAATGTGAAGGAGGCATAAGATACATAACCTTAGATGTATTATACTTGGAATTTCTAGAAGAAGGAAAGATGCTTGTGGTATAATACAAAGCCCTGTCAAGACCCGTTCTGGAATATTAAGTACAGTTCTAGCCACCAGTCTGAATTAATCTTCCTACAAAGAAGTATGGAAAGGGTTATCAGAATTATTAGAAGAATTAAGAGTCTATGGTATGAGAAGAGCTTGACTTACTCTAGCAAATTTCAGCTGAGAATGATTAATGGTTTTAATTATAAGGAGATAGAATCATCAATGAGGAAGAAAAAAAACTGCTTGTGTTGAGGTTGAAAACCCTCCTTACTGCACTTGAGACTCTTTGGTCAGGAATAGCAAGATTAAATTCTTTAGGAGGAAAGGTAAATGATATGAAGTTAATAGTCAATTGCATTTGGCACTTGTGCTCAAATTCACTGTAAGATAGTTGAGCAAAAGTCTTGACAGCAGTCTCATAATTAAAGAAGTTGCAGTGCACAGCTTGTAGTATAACACTTCCATGCTTTCCCAAGATGCATATCTGAAGAGAAGATACAAAAAAAAAGGCATGAGAGCACCCAGGAAATCCCCATCAATGAAAAATTATTTTAGGGAAGTATGTATGGCTGAACATTGAACTAATATTAAAATGCTGCCACAGGATACACAAGCAATAAAGCAGTTCCTAACCACACAGCTAAGAGAAGAGAGGGAGGGGGAAACTGTTTAATACAAGCTGCCACAAGCCAAGCAAAAAAAATTGAAGAAACTTTCCAACTTTAACACATGGCACTAATCTGCATGCTGCTTACCATGACACACTGCAGAACTACAGTCTAGGCTCTAACAGAAACAGACCATATGAAAGAAAATTAGCATAAAATCAAAGATGCAAGATGTACCAATTCCTTCCTAAAAAGAAACAATTTAGTGACTTACAGTTTGAGAGAAAGGTGTGCAAAGCCTTCCCAAAGGAATTTCTTCTCACTAGCCTATTATTGTTGAACAAATGATTCCACAGCCATCAGAATGGAAATGCCCTATTTTCCCAATTTCCAGCATATTTTGTTTGGAAGTTCAAGTTCTGCTTTGGTTAAGTCCATGCGACCTCTATGATCTGCAGCAAGGAATGAATGCAACTCCTGAGCAAACTATAAATCAGTTTGTTTCCATCAGCTTGTAGGGTGCAAGTTCTGAAGCTGCAGAAAAGCAGCCTCTGTTCTGCAGGAGGGCTTCTGCCCAAGAACACTACTTAGTTACCTCCACACTGGAGCCAAATCAAAGTAGTGTATGTGGTGTGGACAACTGTGTGTTATGTACTAGAGTCTTGTAGTGAAATAGGAAGACATCCAAGATGACATTACACAAGTTTTTCCCATGGTCAGGAACATATGTAGTTCTCTTTTGTAAGGGAAGTTTTACTGTAGCAAGGGCATTCTGATGGCTGTTTCTTCCCTTTTGCTGGCATCTGATTTCACAGAATTCGTAGAAAATTCTATTTATGACTTTTAGTTCTCTTTCAAATTTGTTTCTGTTAATCAATGTGTCCAAAAGTTATGGGCGGAGAGGAAAAAAACTGGAGGGAAAGGTACAAGCATGTTAACAGAAGACTCATTTCCATAGGAAATGAGTAAAAAAACTTGCAGATAAAGGTGCAGATTAAACATCTTCTGTTCTACCTGCTCACCAATACAGAAATTAAACTCTTCTATGACCTTAAGCAAGTCACTCAGCCAACAAAAAATAATTAATTCCCTCAGGAAAGGTACTTCTTTCCCTCCCCAGTCCCTGTGGATATTGTTTTATTTCAACTATTGAGTAGAGGCTTCCTTTTACTATGCAGTTTTTTGGAATTTAATATAATGCAACCTTGATAATTGTTGCAGCTTCTAAATACTAGTGATCCAATCATAACATGGAATTTTAAGTTACTTACTATAAGCAAAGTAAGACCTTTAATTAATAAAGACCAAAATACACATGAACCGGTAACTCTTTTAAATCCGTATACCATTGGTCTTTTAATAAGATGATCTCCAAATGCAAGCTTACTGCTAAGTACCCAGGAGATAAAAATCATATGTTCCTATATCTGCTTACTAGAGTTATAGTTAAAGACTTGGGCTCTATAAAAGCACAGGAAAAAGTTGTAACATTTAGAAGAGATCCAGAGTGTCAAATCTTTGACTTATTTGGAGATAAATCCAAAATTTATACTCTATTTAGGATCTAAATGTTAAGGATAAACTAAACCAGAGTAATACACAGCTATCAGGAACATCATATGGGGTGACCACATACAAATACCTAATGGTGTGGTACCACTTCAACTCTGCCATCGTACACTGAGAAAATACCAAGGTGTGTCTACAGTCACAGCAACAATTTGTGACCCTCTGCTTTAAATCACATATACCTGGAAATACGTGCACCAGGTGGCTTTAAACTGGCTACAGACTATTACAAAAAACCCCCATCTGTACAAGGCTTCAGTATCATAACAAGATGATAAACATATGATGTTCTTGTGACAAAGTCATGATTTAAGCAGATTGGCAAGAGATTCATTAGTACTTCTCAGTATCAGTTCTGCACAGTAGTGGTTTTATCTTATGTAGCAGAAATTATTACGTAGCAGACAGTGTTATGAGCCCAGGTATCTACATTGGTGGGAATGGAACAGTAAGGGAATCACAAGACTTTCTTACAGATAGTCAGTGGTGGAGTTTGCATAAGAAAAACACCGTGAAGCTGGCTGCCAGTCACAGAAGTACTGAAACTTCAATCTTCTGCCAGTATTGTAAGTAGTATAAATCTATATGTTGACTTGTGTGCAAGTAGTTTTTATAGCTAATTTTCACACTCTTGCTAATTTAAACCTGTAATTATGTATCTGCAGTTGCTTTCTACTGTTAATAAATAAAGTTTCTATTTAATTCTACGTCTATAACTCAGGGAAAAAGATACCAAAGAAGTTTTTATGGGTAAAGTGCAAACCCCACCAGATAATACTACCTTTCTCTCTTGAAACTGATTTCTGAAACTTTTTTTAAATACATTGTAGTATCTTACCTAGTGTGCTATGTGGCTAAATTCATTAAACAAAACAGGTGCTTAAAAAGCCCTGTTTCTGCAAAAAGGTGCATTGAGGATGGCCATTAAAATAACTCAGCAAGCCAAATGTGAAAGTCACAGTAAGCCAGTCTTCATAGAGCCACTCTGTCCAGAAGTGCAGTCTCTATACTATTTCTGGTCTCTTTGTAGTTTCAGAATGTGTCTCAAACACCATGAGGGTGCCATCATGGAAGTGTTGAGCTCGAAAGCGGCACTAAATAGACACTTATAGCAGAGAAGTCTATTTTAATGTCTTCTGAAATAACACAAGGAAAAAACCCCTAAATTAAGCTTTTGGTTCCATCTTAGCCAAAGAAGCCAGCCCTTAAAAAAGAAACAGTCAGAAAATGGAGAACTGAAAAAGAAATGGTGAGACACTCCTGTGTCCCAACAAAAACATATTCCTTAAGCAAGTGTTGCAAATTGCTTCACATAAAACAAAACAATGCTTGAAACACCACAGCAGCACTAATCGGGTGAAATGGGAAATCCAAAGAGACGTATACTGCACACATCTGCCAACAAAAAACGCACAGTCAGGTGAGTTACTTCAGTGAACTCTGGAAAGTTTAGAGAGAAAATGCTACCCACAAAGGGACGCAAATCAACAGTTACTACACATTTCAAGAGTTATGCAAGCACTGTGAAAAAATGAATGGCATGTCCTTTGGTTCCGCTGTCTACAAGCTTTTTCTAAAGGATTTTTCTCAGGTATTGGTATAGTCTGAATGCATTAGCTTAGATCGTGCTGTACTGCCACTAATTTACTCTGTTTTTCAAGAGCATAGTTTAACTTACTGGAGTGTTTTTGATACCACAGTTAGTAATGGTAGCTGTTGGTGTATCATAGAACTGCTCTGTACAGGGCAGACATCTTCACCAAACATGGTCACTTACCAATTGCTTGCAAGGAGCAAAGCAGTTTCATCTTTTCCTGCAGCAGTTTCAGGTTCCAGTCAGGATTCTCTGAGAATTCAGTTCACACCCATCTTCCTTTCCAGTATTTTCTCTCCGTCCTCTCCTCATGTCTTGGCCTCCACCAAACACCTGAACACCCAGTCTCAGCAGAGTGATACAATGAAATGTCAATCTCATTTCTTTCATGCTACCCAAGGTCCCTGGTTGAACACTCCATCAGGTGGTCTTACAGCAGTATACTGATTAGACTGGGTAGTGGGAGGGCATTAACTGCGGAAGGCTAAGGCGTAGATTCTTAGCATTATGGCTGTTTGGGAAGATGTGAGATGTGAAGGACAGACCAAAGATTACTTGGCAGGCTAAACTTCAAGTTTCCTCTCTTGGCAGGTACTCAGCAAAGGTCATAGGTGTTTTGGTGTTTTTTTAAAACAGTAATTGCATGTTTTGTGCAACTTTTAAAAATTGATAACTGCAACAAATCACTTTTATTTATTAAGTGTTTACGTGTTTTGTTGAATTTTAACAAATTTCTTTGTAAGTAACAGGAACAGTAATATATTTGAAGGTCAAATCCAGACTAGAGGAAGGCTCTTAACCATCTCGCCGGGACAGAAACAATTAAAATGCAAGGAGTTCCTTGCATTTTTTAAAGACGTGACAAAGTTCTTTAGATTTTTGAGGTATAAAACCACCTGGAGATGGGGAAAGTTTCCTCGCCTCCGTACTAAGTCTGCTTTCAAACAGCGTGCTGCTTTCCTAAACCTTGCTCTCATAATGCCCATGTGAATAATGAGAACCACAAGATGTGGGTCCCCAGAGATCTTCACACATTTCTCATGAGGTAGGCATAGAAATATTCTTTCATTAAAAATTAAGTTTGCTGTGCTGAATAATGTATATTATAACTTTCCATTCACCAGCCACGCTTGTGTGTGTTGGCAGTGCACAGCAGCAGCTTACTGCGTTTTCTCACTGCATCGTAATCGACTGTCTTCTGGAGTTCCCTAGCGTGGATGCTGCAGTTCTTCTGTTTGTAAACTGCTTTCTCCCAAATGCTTCCCTCTTCTGAATTTTGTTTCCTCTTTGTGCTACTTTTACTGTAAGACTGCAGAGTGTGTGTTCATGTCCCACCAGGTTACTCTACTGAAGCACCATCTCAGAGCCTGCTTTTCACTCCCAGCCTCACTCCCCACCCTCCCCCATGAGCCCAGCCACTTCACAAAACGTGACCAAATCTTTTAATATCCCTTCAGCTGCTTTGCAGTTAGGAGCCTCCCCTCCCACTTCCCTTCCACAGAGAAGCACAGGTCTCTCCCAGCCCCGAGTCCTCTCCACCCGTCACCAGCGAGCTGCCTCTCTCCCCGCAAAGCTCTTCAGAGTTTGCCCCTTGTCTCTAAATGCTTCCTCACCTGCTTGGAGGAAACTCCTTCCATCCTGCCCTCCTTTCAGAAGCCAGCTCTCCTTGGCCTCTCCCTGGGAAGCCAGAAGTCCTTGCCAGCCTTGTCCTGGTTCTGGCCTCCTTTCCCTCTCTGCCTACCATTTTTACAAGTGCTGGTGGCATTTTCATGACACTCCCTACTCTCAGCAGCTCCTGGTCCCCACAGCAAATGGGGTCTTGTCGCTGGCAGGGCCAGCAGTGTCTGCGAGTGGGCTGAGAGCCGGCGCCACAAGGACTGACAGAACACAAGAAAAACATTTTGAGCCTGGATGAACTGCCCCTCAGCGTCCGGGGGACACTCAAGTTTCCATCAGTCTGGCTCTGAAAGCTTGGGACTGCCCAGGCAGGAGGTTGGAGTGAAGATCAGACCCTGATGCCTCTGACTGAAGTCACATTTGAGCCCTAAATCAGTTGACACCAGATGGGGCTTGCTCACGTGGCTTCTTGAGCCCTTGCTGCTTCCAGAGGCTGGCTCCAAGTCACACCTTGGTTGAGGTTCTGAAATGTTTTGACAGTTGTTATGTCCTATTTGCAGCTCATACAGGAAGCAGACATGTTGAAATCACAGAAGAAAGCAAGCCTGTTCATCTTGTATTTCTGGCCATGGCCTGGAAGCAGAGTGCTAGCAATCAGTGTGTCTCATCTATTGTACAGGAAGTTTCTTGTAGCTCATCACACCGACACGCTAACTTTGCAAAGAACATTGTGCTGATAAGATTCCCATCCCAAACTGGAAGAGTCAAAGGTAGTATCTTCTGACACACACTGCAAATTCTGTACTTGGTCCAAAGCAGGAATTTGGGTATCGTGAGCAATGTGCCTGACAGCTAAAAGCAACCGAAGTACAAAACAAGTTTGGAATTCAAGCACTGGCTTACATGCAGCGTGAGGTTGTTTCACAGACATTTTGATATCGTCGTCTTTCAAAACACCTCGCAGGCCACCCTACACTTCGGTCATCGCTGGACATTTTACAATGGCAAAACGGTTGCAGAGACCAAATGCTGAGGTACCTCAGTAACAATGTCAGATGTAAAGAGCTTTTTCATTATTTCCTGCGCTGAATGATATAAATGAAGGAGAAAGTCCTTTCTTAATCTGTGCATTGGAAGCCTATGATTTGATGGGTGTTCCTAAGGTAGTATTTCCTTTGAGAAGCCAAAGTGTAAAACACACGGTATTACTGATACTCAGGGGTTAAATGGGAAACCATAGCTAGTCCAGAAGACAAAACAGACATTATGACAATTACCCCATGTTCCTTATGAAGGGTGCACACATCTGAAACACCTAGGAGCGAAGATTAAAACAGGTTCAGATTAAGAAAATCTTTGTCCATCAATCATTTTAACTGGCTGATAACTTCCAGTGATGCAGCTCTGTGTGTTCAATCAAGTCTTTTTTTTATAGATTCTCAGCATGTGACCATCTGGTATATGCAAAAGTTACAAGACTGATGAAAAGTGAACAATACTGGTTTAGGACAAAAAATAGCTAAAAATCATTATAAATTTGATCATTTTGTAGTTCAACTTCAGATACCCATTTGATGGAAGATTATAGCCAGAACTAGCTGTTGTTTTCCAAATCCTGTAACTGACAGATTCAAAAATTAATTTTCCTTTAAGTTGGCATCTTTGGATCCCCTCTGTGTTTAATTCTGCTGATAATAATGATAATGAGAAAGATTAAAATTGTGATTATTATTACACTAACAAATTTTTTTTTTAAAAAAAAAAAAGAAAATATTCAAATCAGTTGCTAAACTTACTCCCTGTGTGGAACATTCTTCATATGCCAAATACGAGTTCTTTTTACTTGCATTCATATTTACCTTCAAGGACTCTAAAATAATCTGTTTGTACAATGCCTGTTTTTCCTTCTGTGCTAAGAGTGTTGTTTATCTTTTGGTATTTCAGCTACTAGTGACTCCAAAATATTACAGTGCTAGCCTGTGATATAGGAAAGCTACCAAAATCAGAATGCTTTATGTGTCATGGGCTGGAAAATCTTGTGGAAGAGTATCTGTGTAAGCATGTTTTGACTGTCAGTCCTCCATGGCAAGAGGTGTCTCCTCTTTTGTTTACGAGAACAGTGGAGCTTTCTGTTTGTGCCCTCCTACATCATTATAATCAGCACAATTGATACAATTCAATCACACCTATTAATAGCATCAGCAGTGGCATTTCCTTGAATTGTGTGTTTGTGCGACTCAGGGGCTTTTAGACATTTCGAAAGTTGTTCAAATTGATGGAGCAAAACTCGTGTTGTGCTGTTATAAACATACAAGTATGAACTAGGGTGGTGAAAAGACCTAACACAATCCCCTGATAAACACAATATTTAGTAGCAGCACTGCAGTAATTCCTTGAAATAGAGAGATGAGTCTACATTGGAGGGTTTAGAAATAAACTTGTTTGGAGAACTTACGGATATGCTGAGCAATGAACATGTGTCTTTGGGATTTGGAATTGGGAAAGCTCAAAGGGCGTCTGTAGGTACTGAAATGACTCATCACAGAATTACAGAACATTAGAGATTGGAAGGGACCTAGAAAGGTCATCTAGTCTAATCCCCCTGCCACAGCAGGACCACACAGACCAAGTCACACAGGAACATATCCGGGAGGGTTTTACACATCTCCAGAGAAGGAGACTCCACAACCCCCCGGGCAGCCCCTTCCAGTGCTCTGTCACCCTCACTGTAAAGAAGTTTCTTCTCATCTTTATGTGAAAGCTCCTATGTTCCAGCTCACACCCATTGCCCTTTGCCCTATCACTAGATGACATTAAGAAGAGCCTGGCTCCATCCTCCTGACATCCACCCTTCACATATTTATAGACATTAAGGAGGTCACCCCTCAGTCTCCTCCAACCTCAAGACACCCAGCTCCCTCAGCCTCTCCTCACAAGGGAGGTGTTCTACTCCATCATCTTTGTGGCTTGTGCTAGACTCTTTCCAGCAGTTCTGTCTCCATCTTGAAATGAAGGGCCCACAACTGAACATAACACTCCAGATGTGGTCTCACCAGGGCAGAGTAGAGGGGGAGGAGAACCACACCCCTTCTGATTCACCCAGGATGCTGTTGGCCTTCTTGGCCACAAGAGCACACTGCTGGCTCATAGTCATCCTGCTGTCCACCAGCACCCCCAGGTCCCTTTCTCCTACACTGGTCTCCAGCAGGTCAGTCGCCAACCAATACTGGTACCTGGGGTTGTTCTTGCCCAGATGCAAGACTCTACACTTGCCCTAGTTATAGTTCATTAAATTTCTCTCTGCCCAGCTTTCTAGCCTGTCCAGGTCTCGCCGAACAGCAGCACAGCCTGCTGGGGTGTTGGCTGCTCCTCCCAGTTGTGTGTCATCAGCAGACTTGCTGACAGTGCTTTCTAATCCCTCATCCAAGTCATTAATAAATATATTGAATAGTCCTGGTCCCAATACTGAGCCTTGGGGCACTTCACTAGATACAGGCTTCCAACTAGACTCTGTCCCACTGACCACTGGTCTCTGACTTCTGTCCTGCAGCCAGTTTACGGTCCACCTCACTACCCTATTGGCCAGACCACATTGTCTCAGTTTGGCCGCAAGGATGCTGTGGGAGACTGTGTCAAATGCTTTACTGAAGTCAAGATAGACCACATTCACCGCTCTGTTATCATCCATCCACCTGGCTATGCCCTCATTAAAGGCTATCAGGTTGGTCAAGCATGACTTCCCTTTGGTGAAGCCGTGCTGACTGTCCCTAGTGACCCTGTTGTCCTTGCTGTGCCTAGAGACAGCATCAAGGGTAAATTGTTCCATCACCTTTCCTGGGATGGAGGTGAGGCTGACTGGTCTCATGTGTGAGTGAAACCTTCCATTTATTCAGGGTTCAATATTCTTGTCTATGGAAACTTTTATATCAGCTGGTAAAACCCCCTCAGCCTGTTTTTGTCGGTGTGAATCTTAAGGTATCCGAGTTCTGTTTAGTTCTCACACTGCATTTGGACTGTGGAAGTCTAGGGGCATGCTGTGTCAGCCGTGGGATTTTTGGTCTTAGATTTTGCAGTTTCTCATAATCACTTTTAAAACAAGCGCAGATAATTATGACACTTTGCAGATACCACAGACATAATTGTTTTCACCAGTTACAATAGATGTTTTAAACATATTTCCTTATTCAAACCTTTAGGAATTCAAGGATGGTGAAAAACAATCCTTCCTATGGTCTCCTGCCCTTGGTGTGTCCTCTGGGTACAGCAACCAGCAGGATCTCCCTCCTTGCTTCTTCTTGCTGTTCACCACCCTATCTCACTTTTTATATCAGTGCTCCAGGTGTTTGCTGGGCTTCCTTGCTTATCTGACTCCTACATCTATCCAGCCCTTGCAAAGACTTCAGAATAACTGCTCCACCAAATCTGAACCATGTCTGGAAAGATGGCTGAACTCACCAGCATTTTCTTTCAAAAAGCTACATGCAGATGTTCCACTGGTACTAAAACGTCGTGTGTTAACGTGTAAGGAATGACAGTGATGGTACTGTGATGTTGCTTGCCTTTTCTCCTGCCCTCTCAAACTTGGCCTGGGATTAAGTAATCAGAGGTTTTGTCACTGTAACTTGCTTCTCAGTCTAAAAGAGCACAAGTAGACTGACTTGCAACACACAGCAGAAATGGTTGGATTGGTAAAAGGTAAACAATAGTACAGGTGAACTTTTCCATGTCATTTACACCCGTACTCTGCCTGCAGCACAGACGGCCACACATCGGTTGAGATGACAGGTTTCCTTTTTTTCCTATCCATTCACTTCACTATTTTGTTTGCCTAAGCAGTAGGAGTCACCTTAACCATTGTTAGTGAGATGAGATACAGAATCGAACACATTTTCTTGTCCCTCAGGGAAGACTTTTGGTAATTGTGAAATGAGTGTCTCATTTTCTCCAGGACACTCTGAATGTGAATTTGGAAGGAGGAATCTCTCCAAATAGTTACGGTTTAAATGCCGAATACAAAATATATGTCTTTGCTTTGCCATTTTTTTGTTTGTGCACATTGCATACGTGCTCTAAGAGATTGCTTTTTCGTGGTTGCTATGGTAAAAAGGAGTCCCTAGTCCTTTTTCTTAAAACCCATGGACTGCAATTAACTGTTTGATGTTGTAACATACAACAGCTCTAGTAATACCTTAACAGCTTCGAGCACGATGCTCCGTCGTATCATCAGATGGTGATTTTGGGCACTCTGTGTTTTCAGTTTATTCTTCTCTTTTAGAATCCTCGCCATTATATCTTTTGACAAATGCTTCTGGAGTAACTTAGTTACAATTTCATTATCACACAGTATAACAGTATCACAGTATTACCAAGGTTGGAAGAGACCTAATAGATCATCAAGTCCCACCTGTCACCACAGAGCTCAAGGCTAGACCACGGCACCAAGTGCCACGTCCAATCCTGCCTTGAACAGCTCCAGAGTTGGCGACTCCACCACCTCCCTGGGCAGGCCATTCCAGTGGCCAATGACTCTCTCGGTGAAGAACTTTCTCCTCACCTCAAGCCTAAATTTCCCCTGGCGCAGCTTGAGGCTGTGTCCTCTTGTTCTGGTGCTGGCTGCCTGAGAGAAGAGAGCAACCTCCTCCTGGCCACGGCATTCTTCACATTTTTGTGTTTCTGATAAAGACAACCAATCCACCAAAACATTTTCTGTGTGTCCCTGGCAGGAATTATCAAAGCAGATTTTAAAGTACCTTGAGAATTTCTTTCTCCTCATCTTTAACCATAAAAATAGAGCTTTGAAATATGCTTAGTATGCTATAGGAGCCCTACACTCAGCAGAGGAGCAGGTATGATTGATTTTTTTGTGAAGGAAGAGCAATCCTGAATGTTTGTCGGGTCGGAAATAGGAGTTACCTAATTCAGCTTGTTTTACCAAAGGGAGGTACCCTTTACTATTATTTCAGTATAGCTGGAGGCTGAATTCACCATGAATGTTGCTCATTATTTTAAAGGTTTATGACACATACAAATCCTTTTTAACATGGAGCTCCAATCATATTTAGAAAAAAGTTTACTTTGTCCAGACATTAAGAAGCCATTGTCTGGTGAAAGTGTTTTTCTGGTGCTCTCTCTCTTTCTCCTGCACAAGATATATGTATTTCTTTATTCTGCCTTTCCTTTAAGAATAGATTCTTTGGATTTAAAACTAGGGTTGTTTGTCATTGTGCTCTGTGATGGTTTTTGTGTATGAAGCAGGTAAGATGCTTCAGATCTTTAATTCTGTAATACAGGACCAAGCAAACTTTTTTTTCCTTTAATAGTCTCAGCAGCAGTGTTTACATTTCTTCTTAGGGAAAAGAAAACAACAGGGAAAAAGGACAAGAACAGTTTTCTCAGAATCACAGCAAGATAATTTTGTACTTTCCAAGTTTTAAAACATGAATAGCTCATTCACAGCTATTTCCTGGCTGACTCCAGGTTTCTATGACTATTATTTATTCAGTGCTGCTAGTGTGCTTGACATTGTGCAAATATAGAACGAGATATTTGTGTGGACGATCTGCCAGGATTTCCTAGTTGTGAGTGGCAGCGTTAGCCCCTTTACGCAAAAGCTTCAGGCCGTCTTTCGAAGAGAGATGCTTCTCCATTCTGCCAACACGCACCTTCACACATGATGGCTGTGGAAACACTGCTCAAATGCACACAGCAAGGCTTTGGAAGGAGGGGCGGAACGGACTTTAACGTAATTAGGGAAACAACAGCATGTGGTAGCTCTGACTGATAAAACTTTTAAGACCAGTCATGATAATTTCAAAACCTGAAAATATTTTAGAGAAAACTAACTGTGAACTATCAGTCCTCCTGATTTGGTACATAAAGGATCAAAAAAAGATTGTTTGCCTGAGTGCTGCAGGCTTTTGAAACCCCGTCTTCTGTCTATGAACTTTTTTGGTAGTTATCTGCAGGACCTACCTATGGCCCATGTACCTAATTCACCTGGACAATGACGTTGGTGTCCCCCAAGTTGTTGCTGCCATTGGCAAATGGTCTATCTCCAGACTGATGTCTGCCACTGGCTTTGTGGGAACAATATCTTCAAATGGTAGAAGTGAAGGCTTTTCTCAAGAATTAATCTCTTGGGTTGGTGGCGTTTGGAAAAAAAACCCAAACCCAACAAAGAATCTTAGTCTGCATGAGGGGATTGTTTGTCTTTTTATTAGGAAAGAGTTACCATCTGTATTTCCTCTCCAGGGGAGCCATGGCAAAAATCATTCTAATAGATGAGATCTTCAGTGACTGTTTCTTAACTTTATACGTGAAAGAGCAAAAGGTTTGCGGTTTGCTGTCTCATAGATAAAAAAAACTTTCCTCAAGATCACTTAAAAACAATATGACCCCCTAATCACACAACTCCACCCCACCAACTCACAGTGAGCTGAAATGTGGAATACAAATATTTATTCTTGTTTTCTCCCTGGCTACAAAGAGCATGTCATCACCTGTTACTTTCAGATATATAGCAGAACTCCCTGTCTGAGATGGTGATATCACCCATCCAAACTAACACACTTTTGTTAGAGCCACACAAGTCAGGTATATAGGAGTTATCATCAAAAAGCCCCACATCAAGAAATCAACCCCTCAGTTCGAGGACACAGAGCTGCTGGAGCGTGTCCAGTGTAGAGCAAAGAAGATGAATAAGGGAGCAGAACACCTCCCTTATGAGGAGAGGCTGAGGGAGCTGGGTCTCTTCAGATTGGAGAAGAGCAGACTGAGGGGTGACCTCATTAATGTCTATAAATATGTGAACGGTGGGTGGCAGGAGGATGGAGCTGCCCTCTTCTCAGTGTCATCTGGTGATAGGATGAAGGACAATGGATGTGAGCTGGAACGTAGGAGGTTCCGTATAAATATGAGAGGGACCTTCCTCACAGTGAGGGTGACAGAGCACTGGAACAGGCTGCCCAGGGGGGTTGTGGAGTCTCCTTCTCTGGAGATGTTTAAAACCCACATGGATGTGTTCCAGTGTGACTTGGTGTGGGTGATCCTGCTGTGTCAGGGGGATTGGACTAGATGATCTTTTGAGGTCCCTTCCAATCCCTAATGATTCTGTGATTCTATGTATTCTACAGAAACAACCAAGTTAAAAAGACATTTAGAAAAACAAACAAACCTCCTAGGGTTTTGAAAATGGAAGCTGAACATAGGGACCTGAGTTCAGAACTATGAATAAAGATAGAAAGGATATATAAATGTAATGTATAAATTACAATTCCTGTATTAGTCATAGATCCTGTTTCACAAATGTTGTTTGTAAAAAGGAAAGCAGTGTTCAGATTTCCTTGCCTCCTGCCCTCCCAAAAAGACTTCCTTTTGCTTGCAAGCAATTTTTACAGGAAGCAAAATGCCTGGTTTACACTCAGAGGAAAAGTTTTAATTCATTCTCATTTTACAAATCCTGCACAATATTTATTTGAAAGATTGGCAGATTCCAGGAAGTTCTCTCATCCCTGAAAGAGAAGTTTTGTAAACAAATCTGGCAACAAATTCATTTTAGCAATAGCAACCCTGCTAATCTATCAAGATGCAGTTTGTTTCTGACATTTGATTATTTTTGCTTAGGAATAGAAAGTCATTTTCTACAAACAAAACATTTAGCCAGGGCATGGTGACTGCCCCTCTGATACTTCGCAGAACATTTAATTCACCAGAAAAGCTAATAGTATAATGTTTAGCCTTATTTTCAGTCGAAGCAAGAGCAAATTTCTATATTCTCAAAACAACAACACCATCATAGATTTCAGGTTCTGTAAAACCCATTTGTGGTGTATCCCGCAGCCTAGGCTGACATTACTTCATCACCTGGACTCCAATGCAGTGTTTTAGACTGTGGTTTCACTGCCACTTTATTGCCCCAACTCCCTGTTTACTGGCCATTTGTTCCTGGCCATGTCATCCACTCACTCAGTTCTTACCCAGCACCATTTAATGGATTCAGTTCCCTGTGTGACAGCACCAGCCACAGGTGCGTTAGCCTGGGGTAGCCCAGGCTGTGAAAAACTGCGTGGACTACACACCTCAGGCTGGTTTTGTCAATAAAAATGCCTGTGTCCAGAGAAATAGTTGATGTGAGAAAACAGTCTGAGGGGTTTGCAACCATCAGTAAAGCAACACGGCTAAACACCGCTGTCTGCCGTTACTGAGAACGTGTGTGGGCATCACCTTGCTTTGTATTAAGACTGTGTCTAACTGCACTTCTGGGTGTGCCAGGATTTTGGGGCGTCCTCCACCTCTTGAATCTTCAATGGATTTGGCATGTCACCTCATTGCTAGCCCTTAGCAGCCCACAGAATTGTGACTTCCTGTCTTAGCTTGGTAAACTCTGTGTGTGCTGTGGGCAGGGCTCAGCCGGTGTAAATGTCAGTTGAGCCATGACAGTTTGTGGCTGTGCGATTCCGTGCCGCCGGGGAGCACGTCCATCCTCGCGGACCCTTTCCCAGTGCCTTCAGACCTAGAGGGCTGATACAGATCCCAGTGAGAGCTTTCTCTCTGTGCCAGATCCGACTCCAGGCAAGTATGCAACCTCTTAAGTCGGGCAATTAAGATTTTGAGCTAATGTTAGTAATCCTTTGCTGCCTGCCTGGAGCAGCCAAGCTTGCTGAGCCAGCCTTCATCTCAGGCAAAAGCCTGAGGAAATCAGCTGGATTTACGCTGCCTCTGAAAGGTCAGTCTGTGTCCCTCTGGACTATGAGGTATGGGGGAAATCCAGAATTTGCTGCCAGCTTCTTGATATTTATTTCTGGAAGCTCTTAGCTTGATTTTTTTAGCTAATCTTAGGTATGGGGACCTGAGATGACAAGAGCGAGAAATTTTACAAGTTTCAACTATAAAAGTTTATACATCTACCATCCTTTCTTTCCAGGCTCCTTTTCAGATGGAATTTTAATTCAACATTATTTATGGGTGCTCAGGCCAGTGCATGTATATTCCACTTCTTTTCTAATACTAGATTTAGAAACTCTCTAAAGCAAAGAAAATTAAAAAATGCAGACAGTGTTTGACACCAGTAACTTCATGCACTGTTGTTTTGAGACATTTTATTACCTAAATAATTCCACATGTGGGAAAACTTGTAATCCACATCATTTGCAGCATATTTAAAACCAGTATAGGAAAGAAAAGAAATCTTCTGTAGGGAAGGAGTCCAGCGTAGAGCAATGAGGTTGATGAAGTGGAGTGCCTCCCGTATGAGGAGAGGCTGAGGGAGCTGGGTGTCTTGAGGTTGGAGAAGAGGAGACTGAGGGGTGACCTCATTAATGTCTGTAAGGGTGAAGGTGAAGGGTGGGTGTCAGGAGGATGGAGCCAGGCTCTGCTCAATGTCCTCTAGTGATAGGATGAGGGCCAATGGTTGTAAGCTGGAACATAGGAGGTTCCACATCAACCTGAGAAGGAACTTCTTCACAGTGAGGGTGACAGAGCACTGGAACCGGCTGTCCAGGGAGGTTGTGGAGTCTCCTTCTCTGGAGATGTTTAAGATCTGCCTGGATGTGTTCCTGTGTGACTAGGTTTAGGTGACCCTGCTGTGTCAGGGGGATTGGACTAGATGATCTTTTGAGGTCCCTTCCAATCCCTAATGATTCTATGATTTCTTATATTTGATGATTTGAAATAACAATTTAAAAAATGAATTTTGCTTAATTGGGATTGATGCTACGTAAAATAAAACAGAGCAGTTGGTATCTCAAACATCCCACCCCTTCTCAAGCTGAAAAATAATCCTATTTTACATTTTTTACTTTGATTTCTTCGGTGGCTTAATCCTTTTCCTGACACAGTTAGTGGGTAGAAAGAGTGGGAAAATCACAGCCACAAACAATAACATGGCAATTAACTCCAATGTCCTGGTGAGGCATTCCAGTATTTTTAAGTCAGCCTATATAAACATTACATTGCTGGCTTGGAAATCTGGACATTGTTTGCAGCTGGAAGGTTTGACAGCTTAATTGATTTTTATTTTCAAATGGCTTTTGAAATCAGCCACTGTGTTTGAATCTGCTCCAGATGGGCATTGACTGAAAATTGCTATAGTCTGGCACCTACTTGGTAGCACAGATAAGTGAGTTGATGGCCTCATTGAAAGTATCTCAAACATATGTAGTGATTAAAATCCCTCATCTCTGTCTCAGCAGGGTCTTGGCCGAGGGGAGCTGAATGGCTCCATCACCCATAAGGGCTTTGCTGGCATAAAACCAGGAGGCAGTTCCAAAGGCTGGTGCACACAGATGTGAGTATAAAGTTCACTTTGGTCCAGTGAATGCAGTTTGCTATAGGCCAGCCCTTGTCTCTGCTGGCGTCAGGGGGAACTCTTGTGTGAGTACGTGTCCCTCCACCTGGATGAAAATCCCACTGAGATCAAGGGGTTTAGGAGTCTGAAAGTGGGATTTATTTTTTCATCCCCAAGTTGTGAAAATTACTGTTCACCTGGTAAAAATATGGTGCAAAGAGACAGGCACTAAGGTTTGGAGGGGTCTGAACATCAGAGCTAGTCACCCAAAGCCCGTTTATTGTCACTGTGAAGAAAGAGCTGTTTCGAAAGTGCAGTGCTTCCCATCTTGAAAGAGCCAGCTCAGGTTGGTCTGACCAGTTGTGAGCTAGGAGCGCTTGTTTCCAAGCCCAGGGTGCCAGTGTAGCAGTGGCACAGGCAAGTCTATATTTCAGTTCTTTCAAGGGAGGTGAGATAAAGCCCATTCTCAACAGTATCCCGTCATTCTGACAGATACTTGCTAAAGCATTATGAGACTGATGTTGCACTTTTCCCACGACCTTTGAGTGCTTGTGACTGGGATGTCTCCTCCAAAGTGTGGTGGCTAAGTTCTCACAACACAATCCCATTTTTTTAAAGGAGAAACTTTTCCAGTAACAACCTTGACAAATACGCCGACCAAAATTGTGTCCCTGGTTTTAGTACGCATGAAAGGAAAAGACTGGCTCTTTGCTGTTTTTAGCTTACATGAAACGACTGGTTCTTTGCTGTTTTGACAGCTGGATTTCTGAGTGGCACTAGGTGGCAATATTCTCTCAGCTCCAGCAGTGGTCAGGGGAGCCACACACGGCAAAGGGAAGTATTTTGACCTTGTTTCCTTGTTATCACCCATGCAGCTCATATTGTGACAGCCAGGTTTTTATGAAGGCAGTCTGGGCTGCAATGGATTTGTTTCCTGTTTTACAGCTTCACAGTTCTCTGCCAGAAATTTTGTTGGACAGTATGCTTATTGTGTGAGGTCTTCTGTTTCATTAAGAAAGTTCTGGTGGTCTCAGGCTGTTTGATTATGTTGATGCTCAAATACACAGGCAAGAAGTATTTTCATCCAGAGTACGGCACTGCTTTCCTGCTGCCTCCTGCACATTAATGTGGTGGCAGAGCCAGTCAAGTCATGACTCAGATATAATCTTGCCCCATGTCACTTGTCAGTGGTTATTTCTTTCACTCGTGTTTGGACTCAGATAAAAGAAGTATAATCCAAACTCAGCAACAGTAGAACAGTGGGTCTGTGTGTGCACTCAGGTGAATTTGGCCCTATCCCCGTCCCTATTCCTGCATCTGTCTCCTTGGAGTGACTGCAATTTTGTTTGCATTCAGAAGACTTTAGGCAGGGCCAAGGCTATTGAAATTGCACCTTTCAAAGCCACGCTGTCATTGACCTTTGTGAGACCAGGATTATTCTATTTTGTAATACTCTAGATGAAGTAGTAGTGCTACCTGAATGTAGAAAGATTCTGACAATGGCCTTAGATGATGTATGTCCCAGCCAAGATATTGAGGTAGAAACTAAAATTATTGTGGAAAACTCTTTTTTTTCCTGATATCTTACTGTCATAGGACCTTCCACGCCTCTTCTTAGAGCCAAGGTCTGCCACTTCCCATCCACCTCATCACACAACCTTTTTTCCAACTTAGAAAACCAGTCCGTTCTGCCACAGCTATTCTGTCATGTGCTTGTTAGAGCAAAGATTCCAAACCCACATCCACGGCCTCCCTCATGCTCTTACTGCACCTTTCAGTGTCTTCAGATCAGGACCCCAGCTTCGCAGCCCTCACAGAAATAACACTTTTCCCCTACCATGTCCCTTCACTCTCTCATACCTCACAGCCCCTGTTGTCTGCCTCACAAGAACATTCTTCACGTCCTCACATGGGTGAGTAAATCATGGGAAAGTGCATTGTGTACTGCTAAGCATGAGAGTGGGGCAGAAACAAAAATGATATGCCAGACCTTCAGGTGGCACCAGGCTGCTGCATGGCATCCAATCCATGGTAATGGTGGCATTGAGAGTCTATGTGTGCTGCAGTTACCGTCAGTCAGCTGCTGAGTAGTCATTTGATGGAACACCAGATGCATGGAGCCCTAAACCCTGCAGTTATTTAAGGTCTTGCATAAAAGGATATTATCCTCTTTTAGACTCTTCAGTCCAGCAGCCAGACTGCAGTTTATGTGGCAAAATGGGTGGGCAAGAGAGTCAAATGGCTCTCCTTACTCCCTTACACAGGTTTTAGATGTCAGGTACAATCGTAGAGGAAGGCAGAAACCACTTTTACCCAGGGGAAGCCCACGCTAGGAACTATGTGATCTTTTCCCCACTGGCTTTGTTATGCCAGTACCTGGAGGAGAATGATCTCTCGCAGTTATGGGCTGAGGTTGTGCTACAATCTGCCAAGGAGAAATTAGACAGTTCAATTCCCTTTGGGGCTTGAGGCAAAACCCACTGAAGCCCTGGAGCAATGACAGAGGAAAGCGTAAGGTAGAAGGAAAAGCAGAATCAAGTATAAAGCAAGCAGCTGAGGTGGAGATTTGCTGTTGTCTTGTGCTATATCTGATTAAAAGAGTGAAGAAGCCCATAGGAGAATACAGAGCTACTCCTGGGGAAGCAGCCGTTGAGAGAGGCTGCAAGGCAACGAGGATGGCTGCAACACACCATGATGCCTCAGGGTCCTGGTTTCTAGAAAGCCTTGGCAGCCCAAGCAAAACTGGAGTGTATCCAGGGCTACGTATCCTTATCTTGTCACATGCCCCTCCTCTGCTCCCCTGGGGGGCTACAGCGCCCAGCTGAACATGTCAAAGTTCTTGAAAACAGAAACAACATTTCACACAGTTAGGAAGTAGTGCATTATTCTCACTCTTCCTGCTCAAACTCCTCACTCCTCCTGTTCAAAGGATGGAGGAACAAAGTGTAAAAAAATGTGCACTCTGCCACCTGAGCCCTGACACCGTGCCCAGACACGTTCTTTTCTGTTGTGTACTCTTTTGGGTTTGTTTGGGGCCAAGAGCAAATACTTTATTTGCATTAGAGCACAGGGTTGCTTTTGCAAAATAAAATCAAACCCCTTATGCTAACAGAGTAGCTAAGATAAGTATGTTTCATAATGAAAAGGTCTGCTTAAGTAATTCTCAGTGATATATGAAAAGACTTGACCGAGTGAGTGCATCACACTTGAGTGCATCACACTGCGTACATAGAAACCTCAGAGTTTCTGTGTCTACTTCACGTTCTTGTTGATGCATTTGCCAATCAGTCCAGTTGGCCAAGCGGTTATAATAATGGCCAGACTTGTAATCTGCAGTAAATACCATCTCATGCGACACAAGGTGTTGCCACATGGGTTCAGGCCCTTGTCCTACATCCAGTGAGCTCAGGAAGAGCACTTAATTGGCCTGGGTACATGTTTCTCAACTACTGCTGAGCTACTGAACCTTTACTTGCACTAGAACGTTTTTGGAAGAACAGATCATACAATTAAAATTCAAGCAACATTCACAGTATCACAGTATTACCAAGGTTGGAAGAGACCTCATAGTGGACAAGTGACATAATTTCTCGCAGGTATTGAATGATATGCACCATCACATGCTTTTATCTTGAGCTACGAAACAGAAGGTAGTTGCTGATAACATCTACTTTCACTTAGGCAAATAATATTGAAGCTTCTGTTTCAGTGACTTTGGTGTTGTGAGAGCACATAGCATTCTTCAGCTGCGCTTGACTTAGAGAGAACATTTATCAACAGTGTGATTTTTACAGTCACGATGTTTTACAGCTGTTGTGACTGAGATTAGTAGTTGAACCAAGGACTTGGGCTTTTCTGGACTTTCTGTGTGGCCTTCAAGAAGACACTTCAAGTATTCAAGTACATCTGCAGCTTTCTTGAACTTAGGTCCTTGTAATCATCAGTCTGACACAGTCCACATCTGTCACAATAGAATAGAGGGAGTGGGAGGGATCAGAAGAGTCTGCCCTGTCTGAATGCTTCATGTGCTCCCGGTCCTCCTAAAAGAAGTGCTCAGATACTTTGTGGTAACAGACAGACTTCCAGGATTCCTTCTTCTCTGGCAAATGCTTTCATCCTTCAGGTGTGTAACTGCTGGAGAAATGGGCAAACATGTTTTCAGCACTAACAACAGGAACGTTTGTGGGCTTCTTTGGGTACTCACCCAGGTTTTAGGTTTTTCTTTACTGAAACACAGATTCCAAAAGAAAAAAAAGCTAAAGGTCTTGACATGATGGACCTGCTTGTTACTAACAGACACCTGAAGGTCATTATCAAAGAGGTGACTAGTGGGTTTGTGTATCTACAAGTCAGTGCTAGAAAACAAGTGACCTAGGTATCTATCTGGGTCTTTTTGCGTAACTGCACGGTTTGCTAACCTTCTTGAGCCTTAGGTGAGATTAAAGTAGCCTGGGTAGTAGTAATGATTTTTAGTTTGCTCTTGTCACTCATAAGTGGTACAGAGGAAGCTTCTTGTTGAGAAATCAAATGAAATGGCGCATACGTTTTTGGTGTAGGATGCCAAGGTACTGTTTTACTATTTTAGGAAAGTTTAGAAGGCAGTGGGTGGAGAAGCTGTGCTTTCAAAGAGAACAGAGGTGAAGATAAAACCTTACAGTCTAGGTAATTTATTTAATGAAATAACAATGATAAATACTCTCAAACTGAGTTGGATCAGGTGTGTGAAAACTCTCCTGAGGCCGCTCGGTTTTTGGTGCGTGATTACCAGAATAAGAGCACATGTCTCCTTTCCTGTGAGTTGGCTAAGCAGAAGAGAGGCACTACTCTGGCTGGAGTTAATGAGGAAATTATGCCTTGATCCTCTGATGTGTTTGGAAAGTGAGAGAGCATTTTATTCCCATTGACAGATTGGAAGTCAATTGAGAATTAAACACAAAGAAAAAGATTCATGTCCTGAACCTGCATGGTTTTTTATACAAGTAGACTGCTTCTCTGAAGCTGGTCTCTGTTCAAAATCCCTCACTTTCCTGAGGACAGGCAGTTGTAAATTTGCACATCAAGTTCTGCTCTGTCCCACCCGATATCCCTCACTTCCTATGTCCTTTCTGCATCCTGACCTAAGACTAGTGCAGTATCTCACATTCTGGTCAGTTGGCCTTTTCCCTGGAACCAAGGTTCCTTAATTTCTTAACAGCTGTGGCATCTTCCTCACGTTCTCTACCTTACCTGCTAATTCAGAGAACAAACGTTCAGAAGTGCATGTTTTCTCCTTTAAAATTCTCAGATTTCACAACATCTTGAAAAATAAGGTGTGCTTACACCTCCAGTTTGTACCTTGACCATTTCATTTGCACTAATTAACTTTTCTTCCCTCTGTTTTGCCTATAAGCTCTCTGTTTTAATTCGTACTTGTGCTCTCTTGATCTCCTCAAGATCAAGATCACATCAAGGTGCTTTTTTCCCCAGGAATCTCATTCCTGACCTTCTTGCAGTTGCAGAGCTACTGTTTCCACCTTCACCAGAGAACTTCTGCCTCAGTCCCTTTTTCATAGATGATCTGTTCCTGAACAGCTCTGTATTTGAGGTTATGCATATACTCATTTCTACTTGATTTTCAGACTGTTTAGGGCTCTCCTTTAGCTCTGGCTACTTTTTCACTGTATTCCTCACAATCTGGCGGGATGAATCAGAACCACAGAAATACACTCAGTAGAATATATGAAAAGTGGACTCTGAGGGAGGTACTGAGTGATGCTGGCAGCAACCGAAGGAAGCAGAAGGCGCCAGAAGCCTTTATGCTTATGCTCCACCTGTATGAGCTACCCTTTGTGCTCTCCTCCCTCGCACTGTGCTACACTTGACTTTTCCCCACTGTCTTCCTGGTCACCACCTATGCCTCTTCTAACGACACGGTCAGACCATGAAGCTTAACAGGGACTAATTGAAAGCCCTGAAGACATATTTAGAGAGAAAACAGAAATTAACTACTCCACAGGTATTCATATCGAATCATAGAATCCATCAGGGATTGGAAGGGACCTCGAAAGATCATCTAGTCCAATCCCCCTGACACAGCAGGATCACCTACACCAAGCGATACTGGAGCACATCCAGGTGAGTTTTAAACCTCTCCAGTGAAGGAGACTCCATAACCCCACTGGGCAGCCTGTTCCAGTGCTCTGTCACCCTCACTGTGAAGAAGTTCCTTCTCAGACTGATGTGGAACCTCCTATGTTCCAGCTCACAAACATTGCCCCTCATCCTATCTCTAGATGATATTGAAAGAGCCCAGATCCATCCTCCTGACACCCACCCTTCACATATNTATGAGGACAGCCCCCAGAAGTATAGACAGGGCAAAGGAGGTGTTCAGTATCTCTGCCTTCTCTGCATCCTCTGTCTCCAGGGCACCCACCTCATTCAGTAGGGGGCCTACGTTGCCTCTAGGTTTAGTTTTACCTGCAGTGTATTTGAAGAAGCCTTTTTTGTTGCCCATGACCTCTCTTGCAAGGTTTAATTCCAAGGAGGCCTTGGCCTTTCTAGTTGCATCCCTACCTTCTCTCACCAGAGCCATAAAATCACCTCAAGTGGCCATCCCCTCCTTCCATGACCTATAGGCTTTCTTCTTCTTCACTTTGCCCAGCAGCTCCCTGTTTAACCATGCAGGTCTTCTGGCTCCCTTCCTTGACTTCTTTCCTGTTGGAGTGCTCTTTTCTTGTGCTGCAAGAAAGTGGTCTTTGAATGTTAACCAGCTGCGCTGAGCCCCTTTACCTGCCAGTACCCTGTCCCATGGGATGTCTCCCAGCAATTGCTTGAAAAGGCCAAAGTCCAGGGTTCTGATTCTGCTAGCTATTCTGTTCCTACCACGGGAGACCCTGAACTCCACCATCTCATGGTCACTGCACCCAAGGCTGCCCTCAACACCTGACACTATTACCTATAGCACTCCCAGGTGAAGTTGGGGAAAAACTGGCCTTTCAAGCCCCTGTATGTTCCAGATATCTCTGCCATTCATGTGCCCCATACTCCTCTGTGGTGTCTCTATCACAAGACAAACAGAGGAAATTCTGATTTATGTATATGGACATTGGACTCCTGCTGAAAATAGATCTGTGTAGGTTCTCAAATGAAGGAAGGACAAAACAAAGAAATGGCAAAATATCTTTACAGGAAAAAATCCCAAACCTCACACCAAAACCAAGCCCCCAAAAATCCAGACTAAGAAGCAAGAGGAAGAAAATCAAAGACAAAAATTGTGGTCTCTGAACTCTGGAGATGGCTAGGCTATTCAGAGAAGGAGATAAAAAACCTCTGTCACTCATCCTAAATACTAAACAGATTTAAACGTGTATCTGAAAGACTGACTAGTTTAGAACTCAGCTCAGATGTTCCAAGATTAAAAGGAACAGCAGTGTCATGGAATATGTTGTACATTGTGAGCAAAATGAGGGAATCAAACTAGCAGCAGTTGTACAGGTTTATGATAGTTACTAAAAGATCATGAGCTTATTGTATAAGCCTGCTTCATGCCTGTGCATGATGTCCAGTCAGATCAAAAGCTCCTTTGTGGACTGAAGAAATGCATACGAAGGGATGGGTAGTGATCTGGCAGGTAAAGGGACAGGCTAGACTGTTTGCCAATGTGAACACTTTATACTAATATCTGCATCAGGTCATTTGTGGGTGAGGTTTTCCAAATATCATTTGCTAACATAAAGTCTAGTCAAACCTTTCCTAAGGCAATGAAAGATCAGCATCCTCAGTAGTACAGGTTGATGCAGCGTGTGCTCCCACATCCAGATGGTATGGTGTTGCCACATTCACTTTAAACCTAGGCTTGCATCTGGGCTTGGCAAGACCCTAGAATCATTTTACAAGAGCTGAAGATCAACCATCAAATGAATGTTTCTCATGGTTCCCCAAACCAGTATCAGATATGCAGGTATGGCTCGTTTCCAGTCGGGTTTTGCTGATGCGTGTTTCCCAGTTTCATTACACCAGCAGAACCCTCCAGGGCATGTATGTCTGGTAGTTCAGGACCTGCATGCAGCAAGCACAAGCAATATGCAGTATCCTCAGCATTAAGCGAGCTGTTCAGCTAACGAGCTCATACTACACAGAACACAAGAGCATGGGACAGAGCTTGCTGATTGACTGTCACAGAGTGTGATGCAGAACAATCTAGAGATGCTAGTTTCAGTTACAAATCAGTGGGCTTCTCCAGAGCTGTGATAAGCCTTAATTTCTAAATTCTACCTGTTAACTTTGTATGGAGGTGTTTGAGAATCAACTAGAAGAATCCCTGAGCAACCTGGTCTACTGAAGTCTGCTTTGAGCAGAGTGTTTGATTAGATGACCTCCAGAGGACCTGTCCAACCGACATTATTCTATGCATCCAATGTCAGTGTTAGTGTCACCAGCATACTGTGCTCCATGCCAAAATGCTGGGGCTGTTCTTAGATAAAACCAAAAGCGTAGCAGCACGTGTGCTGTGTGCTGGGTAGCTACGTGCCTCATCTCAGGAAGCCAGTGCCCTCAGCATAGAGGTCCATGCTGTTCGTGAGACAGCTGTAGCAAAGCTGACTGGCTTGTGCACGCACGCTGGAGTGTGTGTGTGTTCTGAGTCGTTCTCTGATAACCAGAGAAATGAGACAACTTCAGGTTACTGGTGTGAGTAAAACAGTGCGAGCATTTGATCCTGGTGTGTGAAGAGAACCCCTCATTTGCCAGAGCGATAGCATCGGTGTGGCATTTCCAGATTCAGGACATACTTGATTGTTTTCACAACACTTCCATAAATCAAATCATTGCAGTGAAAGGACTATTAGTGATTGTTCTCTCAAGTGTGGCCCAGGTCTGCGGACAGTGTCAGCAAGGAGCAGCCTCCTGACAAGCAAACAAGCAGGCAGTGCTTAGAAACTCCCTTAGAGACACGGCTCTTTGTTTCATTTCTCACTGCACAGCAGGACACAGATTAAGAATTTAGGTGGAGTTGATGTAAACTAGGGAAAACATATCGTGCTATTGCTTCAGTCTGCATCCTGGGAACGTGAAGGACAGAGCTGTAAAGACGATGAAGAGCACACTCCTGCTTCTTTTGCTGGGAGTAGTGTCTGGTAAGAACATGATTTCATTACTCTGCTAAGATTAGAACACTACTGGCTGTTACACTTTCTCTTGAGAGCTTTATAATACATATTTAGGGATCAGACTGGGATGGAAATAATCAACTAACAATTACTTTCCTACTGAAATAGATTGAGCTCTGTGGTTACAGCAGTACAATAAAGAAGAGAATATGATCCGTTGCTAAGACACTTGGCCGGATGAGCCATTGCTCAGCGTGACGGTGTTGGAGTGGGAAAGGAGGTCAGCTCTCCAGGAATAGGTATCTAGTGCTAATACTACAGTGTTTTGGTTTCAAATATGGACAGCTTTTCTCTGGGGCGAGGCAATGCTGAGCACAAATACAGGCTGGGCAGTGACTGGCTGGAGAGTAGCCTTGGGGAGAAGGACTTGGGGGTGTTTGTGGACAAGAGGCTCAGCATGAGCCAGCAGTGTGCACTTGTGGCCCAGAGGGCAAACTGGATCCTGGGTTGCATCAGGAGAAGTGTGGCCAGCAGGTTGAGGGAGGTGATTCTCCCCCTCTACTCCGCTCTGGTGAGACCCCACCTGCAGCACTGTGTCCAGTTCTGGAGCCCTTATTACAGGAGGGATGTGGATGTGCTGGAGCGAGGGCAGAGGAGGGCCACAAGGATGATCGGAGGGCTGGAGCAGCTCTCCTGTGAGGACAGACTGAGAGAGTTGGGGCTGTTCAGTCTGGAGAAGAGGAGGCTCCCAGGTGACCTTATTGTGGCCTTCCAGTATCTGAAGGGGGCCTACAAAAAGGCTGGGGAGGGGCTTTTTAGGGTGTCAGGTAGTGACAGGACTAGGGGGAGTGGAGCAAAGCTGGAGATGGGTAAATTTAGAGTGGATGTGAGGAGGAATTTCTTCACCGTGAGAGTGGTGAGAATGGGTTGCCCAGGGAGGTGGTTGGGGCCCCATCCTTGGAGGTGTTTAAGGCCAGGCTGGATGGGGCTCTGGCCAGCCTGGTCTAGGGTGGGGTGTCTCTGCCTGTGCTGGGGGTGTTGGAACTGGATGATGGTTCCTTCCAACCGTGAGTGACTCTGATTCCATGGCTTCTCCAGTGAGGTGAGCCTGCTCTGGCAGGGGGATTGGACTAGATGATCTTTTGAGGTCCCTTCCAATCCCTGATGATTCTATGATTCTATGATTCTCTTTGGTGAAGTAAAACAAGCAAACAGGAGCAAACAGGAATAGTTAAAGTGCATTTTCAAGCTGCAGCCTGTGTGGCTCATGGAGCACCTGATGTTGCTTTTAGAACATCTGCTCAAGTAAGGTCACTTAGTTCTCAAGGAACTAAAGTGTCCTGCCAGCCCTCAGGAACCTTATTTGGCAATTTTCCTGGTATCCCCAAAAGTAGGATCAGGACCCTGCATGACCTGCACTGCTGTGGAGAGAAAGAAGCTTGAAGGTGTGACTCCAGCACACTGTGAAACCTAACAAATGACAGATAAGTAGAACTTAAATACATGTGTAGCTCTCAAAGCCTGCCTCATGATTGTGTTGATCAGTGTTTGGGGTTGGTCATTCTGATAAATAATGTCATCAATTGCTCCAGGCAGGTTTGGTTTTCTGAAGGAAGAGGTAAGCAAGGACTGTGAATATGGAAGGAGGGCTTCGTCAGGTCATTTGGAAGAGGTGGGAGGAGAGGAAGCCATTTAGATGCAGACCAACGTTTTCAATTAAAAATAAAGGGCAAGAAGTAAACGATTTGTAAAAACCAAATTCTGAGCAAACAGCACATGAAATATTTAGATTCCTATCAAAATAGCAATTATTTTCCTTCTACATTTCTATATGTCGTAAATGATTTCACTGATTTTGTGAATGATTTCTAGTAATGAACCGTGGCTTGTTTAAGGAACTAAACTAATCAGGTACTGTACGTGGGAGGTTATATTCAAAGTTCCCCTCCAGTTATCAGAATGAATCCCCAGAAGCCCCTCTCAGCCTAGTCTCACTTGCATGGGCAAATTTATTGATGATGCTTTCCAGAATCTGTAATAACATTGGTAAAAACTCAGTCATTCACTATGTCGTGCTTCAGCTGATATAAATCAGCAACAGGTCCTTCTCATACTTATGTGGAACCTCCTGTGTTCCAGCTTACACCCATTGGCCCTTGTCCTATCACCAGATGACATTGAGAATAGACCAGCTCCATCCTCCTGACACCCACCCTCACGTATTTATAGACATTAATGAAGTCACCCCTCAGTCTTCTCTTCTCCAACCTCAAGTCACCCAGCTCCCTCAGCCTTTCCTTGTAAAGGAGGTGCTCCACTTCCTTCATCATCCTCATTGCCCTACACTGGAGTCCCTCCAGCAGCTCCATATCCCTCTTGAACTGAGGGGCCCACTATTGGACACAGTACTCCGGATGTGCTCTCACCAGGGCAGAGTAGAGGAGGAGAAGAACCTCTCTTGATCTGCTAACCACCCCTCTTCTAATCCACCCCAGGATGCTGTTGGCCTTCTTGGCCACAAGAGCACATTGCTGGCTCATAGTCATCTTGTTGTCCACCAGGACCCCCAAGTCCCTTTCCCCTACACTACACTCCAACAGGTCAGTCCCCAGCCTATACTGGTACCTAGGGTTGTTCTTGCCCAGATGCAAGACTCTGCACTTACTCTTGTTATACCTCATTAAATTTTCTCAGCCCAGCTCTCCAGCCTGTCCAGATCTCGCTGAATGGCAGCACAGTCTGCAGGGGTGTCGGCGACACCACCCAGCTTTGTGTCATCAGCAAACTTGCTGACAGTGCATGCCAATCCCTCATCCAAGTCATCAATGAATAGATTGAACAGGACCGGTCCCAGCACCGATCCCTGGGGCACTCCACTAGATACAGGCCTCCAACTAGACTCTGTCCCATTGACCACCACTCTCTGACTTCTACCCTGTAGCCAGTTTACAATCCACCTCGCTACCCGAAAATCTAGGCCACACTGCCTCAGTTTGTCTGCGAGGATGTTGTGGAAAACTGTGTCAGATGCTTTACTGAAGTCAAGATAGACCACATTCACTGCTCTGCCATCATCTATCCACTCTCATAAAAGGCTACCAGGTTGGTCAAGCGTGATGTCCCCTTGGTGAAGCCGTGCTGACTGTCCCTAATGACCCTGCTGTCCTTGATGTGCCTGGAGACAGCCTCTAGGATAAATTGTTCCATCACCTTTCCTGGGATGGAGGTGAGGCTGACCGGTCTGTAGTTACCTGGGTCTTCCTTCTTTCCCTTTTTGAAGATTGGAGTGACATTTGCTATTTTCCAGTCCCCAGGCACCTCTCCTGATCCCCATGACTTAGAAAAGATGATGGAGAGTGGCCTAGCAGTTTATTCCGCCATCTCCCTTAGCACACGCGGGTGCATCCCATCTGGGCCCATGGATTTGTGCACATCCAGTTTGCTCAACTTATCCCTAACCCAGTCTTCTTCAAGCAAGACAAGGTCCTCTCTTGCCTCAACTTCCTTTGGAGCCTCAGCAGTCTGGGTCTTGATATCAGGACAACTCCCAGATGTGTAGACAGAGGCAAAGAAGGTGTTCAGTATCTCTGCTTTCTCTTCATCCTCTGTCTCCAGGGCACCCACCTCCTTCAGCATCTTTTCTGCAAATGCTGGAGTAATCCCATCCAGATCCATAGGTGACTCTATCTGGAGTGCAGGATCATTGGAACATCTGGGAAGCTGTACAGAGGCTCTGGGAAAGTGTCTCATCTCTGCTTTTTAACAGGGAGGCCCTGTGCTCAGAAGAGATCTTCCCAGAGACAAATTCCCACCATAACATAGGGTAGCTGGTTACAGGAACAATAGCTGCTGTGCTCCCTCCTTCTCCTCTTTGTGATGCAGAGAGTCTTGCAGCCTTCAAGGGGAAGATGTAGGGGTGTCTGATGGAACTATGCTGCTCTGGGAGACATTGCAAAGACAAGTGCCTCCTAGAGTGGAGACCATGACTTCATCCTTTGTCTTACGGACTCTTCTACTGCTCTAAGTTTTGCTTCTCATGGAGCAAAGGCAGTAGGACACAAAGTCTTTAGTGATGCTATGGGGAACAGTTATTTGAGAAGCCAGTAATGGGAGCAGTCTGTTGAACAAAGGCCATATATGAGCAATCCCTAAAATGCTCAGACTTTTTTTAGGGCTGTGTGAAACGAGACTTTCTGAAGTTTTGCTAAAGAGTCAGTAACACATCTTCTAATGTCATGGCAAAAATTGAGGCTGAACTCTCCCCTTACAGATCAAAAAGCCTGCTGCCTTTGGAGAAAGGGCAATTAAAGTGACTCTCTGGTAGCTGACGTGGGCCACCCATCCCCATCTGACTGAGAAAGGGCAAAGGGAGATGGTTCTGTCTCACACTACAAAGGTGCTGCAAAGCAGCAGATTCCCCAGTGGCATTAGGTTTCCCAGCTCCAGGCTGGGTCTGAGCATTCAAGTGGAAACACACTGCAGCCCTAATGGCCTCAGACTAGTTTTTTTGCAGCCATCCAGCAAAAACAAAATCTTTGTGGAACCTTTGCTACAGTAATTGCTGTTGTATGAAGAGCCTGACCAGGACCTTGGATGAGCAGTATCTGTCTCCCCCTTGGCACACAGTGTGTAGGAAGTTTGACTGAAGGCAAACAGCTTTCTTCATGTTTTGGACAAGCCAGTGAAACCTCCCCAAGCAGCAGTGAACCCTGCCGTGCTCTCGTGTAGATGCACGTTGCCAGTTTAGGAATATGAGGTGACTGAAATGTCATTTAGGACATGCCTTAAAAGTCAACCATAATGAGGTAGAACATAAGAAGCCCTTGTTAAATTACCAAAACCCAGAAGCTAAGTGATAGAACAAGCAAAGATTTTGGTTTGGGGACACCAGAGGTCTGGATGAGAAGCAAGGAGCTTGTGTGAAACTCTTGGATGCCACAGCAGTCTGTGCTGCTTCCAGGCAGCTTGGAACCACAGGATGCTCTTGTGGGCCAATGTGTTCCTCAAGTTCTGGAGGGTGCTCTTCAATGCTCAGTGCAGAAGACGCAACCGCACAGCCCCTGGAGTTGTTCCTAACTCACACTGCTCATGGGCTAGGAGTACATATAGATATCTCAGAAAGAGCAGGAAGGACAATGGAGGGAATGGACTCTGTAGACGGCATAATTCACAAAAGGATTGTGTCTTTAATGTCCAGGTCTGTGTGATTCGAGGTGCTTTTGGAAGTGATTAATGCACAGAGGCAGCAATTAGCACACAGAGTGAAGGGAAAGAATAGGAACACGTTCGGCGCCGTTGCTTCTGTGCAGGAACAGTATTCCTTCAGCAACAACCACCGTAGATGACAACAGTGTAGTACTGGATTAGAGAAATGATTGATTCTCTTCCCTTAGCACTGGGTTTACGGTAGTAAACAGGATACCACCATTCATAAGTGAAAAGAGAACCAGGCCATCTTGTGCTCGTTAATGGCAATTCCTGGCAAAAGCTGTGAGCTCCTGCTATCCTAGAGACCCCAGAAGTAATTTTACATTCATTTTCCTATTGCAGGAAGAAGAACCCAGTTGCTTAAGGGCTTGCCTGCAACAAGCACTGTTGAAGAAAATGCAGCAGCTGGAGTCTCAGTTTACTCTTTCAATGTAACTGCTCCTCCATTGCCTTCTGAAGGTGTCACCATACTTCCTGCCGTCATCAATTTAATTCCAGTTACAGAGGCATTTGATATTGAACCAAAAGGACATCTTGAATACAGGGTGAGTTTTACATTTAGCTTGAACAGTGTTCTGTCATTAGACTGATGCTTCCTGCATTGCCAAGCACTGAGAGCACACAGTGTGTCATCTTGTAATCAGAAATGCAGACCCTGATAGTGTTTGGACACTCTGCCAGACACAAATGACACACGAATAGCAAGAGCAATTGTAATTTTTAATTGCATCTAGGCAAAAAACCCTATCACAACAATTCAATTTATTCTGTGATAGAAAAAAGATATTTTTCTTGAAAATTAGAGGCGAAGAAGGACACACAGGATCTTCTTTGGTTTTGAGGATTTGCCTGTAGTTTTTCAACTGAATTGATATGAAGTCATAGTGAATTTAGAGTAGCTTAGTTAAACCACACACAGCTTCTGTTTGGTCACTCTCATCTGAAATTAAAATTCATCTGTGTCACTTCTAAAATAAAGTAAGCTGAGTAAGAACAAAGTTATTTACTTCTGATTGAAGGCTACAACACAAGAAGAAGTTATCTTGAGCTAAGAAGCTATGACGTGTCCACTCGTCTGTGATCTATTTCTGTCTGCTGCATGCTCTTGTCCTATGGCAAACACAAAGCAAGTTCTATTATTTCAGGCTAATTTTCACTGCTGGATAAATCAGCAGGTGTTTGCTCACACTTGTGACAGACAATGAGGTTCAGGATAACTTGTTGTCCCGTTGTAACTTACTGTTACACCTGAACCTGAACACAGAATCACAGGATCACTCTGGTTGGAAAAGACACCTGGGGTCACGGAGTCCAACCATCTACCCCACCTACAAGTTCACCCCTAAACCAGATCCCTCAACACCTCATCCAAACGATCTTTAAACACATCCAGGGATGGCGACTCAACCACCTCCCTGGGCAACCTATTGCTTGACCACCCTTTCTGTGAAAAAGTTCTTCCTAATATCTAGTCTAAACCTCCCCTGTTGTAACTTGAACCCATTCCCTCTTGTTCTATCACTAATTGCTTGTGAGAAGAGACCAGCACCAACATGTCTAAAGTGTCCTTTCAGATAGTTGCAGAGAGTGGTGAGGTCTCCTCTCAGCCTCCTCTTCCACAAGGTAAAGAGCCCCAGCTCTTTCAGTATTTCCTCGGAAGATTTATTCTCTAGCTCCTTCTGTGCTCCTGCCTCCCAGCTGAGTGTAAAGCCCAATTATTGTGCCAGCTCTGCTAGTTCCTTAGATGCTTCAGAGCCAGAAAACTCTCACATAAGCCCTTGCAAGTCTTGCAAGACTTCTTTCTAGGTTGCTTTGAAAACAGTTTGCCACTCCTGTTGGCTGTGAGCCACAACTGACCTCTCCTCCAGGTAGAAGCAATGATCACTGATAAACTCAGTACTGTACACACTGGAAATAGCTGCAGACTCTGTGGAAGGGGGTCTAGAATCATCCAATAACTGTCTATCCCTCATTGCACCTGAGAATTTCGCTGTACCCTGCTCCCCTCCTCACTGCTGAAATGCAGAGGAGGCATCACCAACAGCATCAAGTTTAGTTTGAGTAGGTTTTCATGCATTCACCATGCCTTCTGCCCAGGAGATTCTTCAAAGAAGAGTAAAGTGACAAGGAATAGGCAGAGCTCAGTTCTCAGCAATTGGAAATTGTGACTTTCAAAAATCTCAAAACATTTAAAGAAATGCAATCTTGTCTTGCCTTGCTGCAGCAAGAGCACGTGTGCTTCATAAATCCAGAAGAGCCCACGCTAGCAGGTACCTGGGGAACTGTAAACCCCATAACAAATACACGAAGCGCTGCAGTTGGTAGCGCTTAAGCATCTCAGTTTGATTCACATCACTTTTGCAAACCATTGTACAGATCTGCTACAATGCTGTGGTCGGTTCTCCCCCTCTACTCTGCCCTGGTGAGACCACATCTGCAGTGGTGGGCTCCTCAGTTCAAGAGGGATGTGGAGCTGCTGGAGGGAGTCCAGCACAGAACAACAAGGATGATGAAGGAGGTGGAGCACCTCCCTTATGAGGAGAGGCTGAGGGAGCTGGGTCTCTTTAGCTTGGAAAAGAGGAAACTGAGGGTTGACCTCATTAATGTCTATAAATATGTGAAGGGTGGGTGTCAGGAGGATGGAGTCAGGCTCTTCTTAGTGTCAGCTAGTGATAGGACAAGTAGCTGGAACATAGGAGGTTCCACATCAATATGAGAAGGAACTTCTGCATAGTGAGGGTGAGAGGACTGGAGGGGGCTGCGCAGGGGGGTTGTGGAGTCTCCTCCTTTGGAGATATTTAAAACCTGCCTGGATGTGTTCCTGTGTCACTTGGTCTAGGTGATCCTGCTGTGTCAGGGGCATTGGACTAGATGCTCTTTTTAGGTCCCTTCCAATCCCTAATGATTCCATGATTCTATGATTCTATGATATAGATGATAATAAATATATCTTGCATCATCTCCTAATAATACTTTTTCTTTCCAGGTGGTTACCACTGGAAACCTGGTACTAGATTACGAAACTATGCCAAAGCGCTTTGATTTACGGATTTTTGTTGAAGATACCACTGGGAGAACCGACCTTGACACGCTGACCATCCTAGTAATAGATAAAAATGAACTTCCTGTGTTTCGAGGAAACATGGCCACTCAAAGTAAGCTAATGGCAGTGTCTGAGAAGAGCAATACTCAAAAAATTACGTGATAGAAAAATACTACCTGCAGGCAGTGCCTGCATCTAAAGTAGTCTAAGCATTTTCCTTTAGGAAAACAAGGGAGGAACAGGACACTGCTTTTATCACAGCTTTATTTTGCAAAAGTATTTGGTGTGCTTCATCTCTGGAAACGAGAAGTGAAGTGGAAAATCAGTTTGAAGAATGAGATATGAAAGATTGTGATCCATGATGGTGCACACAGAGGCAAAGCTATCTCCACTTGTGTGGGGCAGATGGTGTTAACCAGCTTTGCTTTCAGGCTATGGGAAAAGGTGCAAGGGGAAGGAGCATTTGGTACCCTTAGGAATGAGACTGGAGTGTCAGGATCTGAACTGTCCTCAGTGCAGGCTTTGCACACCATGCAGTAGTTAATGCGAGCGATAATGCCACTAATGAAAAGGATAGGAAATGGTTGTCTCACTCTCTGAGGAGTCTTACCTTATTCATTTACTATTGGGAGGGACCTGTAAAATTTGCACCGAGGCAACAGGGTCTAGAGATGTATTTGTTATGTATTCACACACAGAGAGAGCAGGTCAGGCAGTGAGTAAACATGTCCTCTTATTTCATGAGTCACTGAGAGCCTGTTTGAAGTCTTTGTATTCCAACAGCCCTGTGCAGAAGAGCATTCATTAATTCAAGATGCATTGTTTTGAAGATCAGAATATATCAAACTGTTATCTGTTTATAACAGGTATTTGGAGCTGGCTGCTGAACCCTCCCAGATTTGGACTAGTAGCAGGATTACATAGGCTGTGACTTGCAGTCCGTGGGGTTATCACCAGTACAGTGTGGCTGTAGCCTTGGCTTCTACCTGACATGGAAAACAGGGCTTGCCTGCTTGGATGGGCTCAGACCAAGCCCACTCAACTTAAGCCCGTTTCACTAATGCCTCCTGAGCACTTTGATGCTCCTGCTTCCATACAAACCTTAGTTTGTAAAGCAAATGAGTTTCCCCTGGGCAAGAAGCTGTGTCGTCTTCTCGCTGTAGCCGTGTGTCTCGCATATCATGGGTGCTGCTGGAATCTAATAATAATTAAATGTGACACTTCAAGGGATCGACACTGCACCAAACACATTCTACGTGGGAGCTTGCTACCACTAAGTGCATCAGCTTAACTCGCAGCTAGAGCTGCCAGAAACTGGTGAGCACAGATGTCTGATCTGCCTGACTGTGTGCCGTTAGTGAATAGCACCAGCTATGATCAGACACCAATTGTGAGTTCGCTGGTCGTGAAAAGGCATCTCCCTCTCACTAAACTTTATATCATATTGTTGTCCTCTGGGAACAGCTCATTACACTGCTCTGGGATTCCCACTGCTCTGATGAGAAGCAGCGGTCAGCAGGGGTCACAGTGGAAATTATTAGTCCAGCAACTGCAGGTCCAGCAGACACAGAAGGGCATAAAGCAAACAATTCCATAACTTCTCCAGTGAAGAGATCCTGCTGTGGCGGGGGGATTGGACTCGATGATCTTTTGGGGTCCCTTCCAATCCCTAATGATTCTATGATTCTATGATAATGTGATCTAAAGATCTGTTGTTCTTGTTAATCATTCTACCCAGGGAGAGGTAAGCCCGTTGCCAGTGGCCCAGCACAGAATAGCCCATCTATTTCTATTTCTGGCATGGAAAGAAATATAACTTGCACTTAACTCCCTTAATAAGGCAAAAGTTGAAGTCAGTGCTGACCATTTGCTATTAATTTACTTCACAGATATAAAGGGAAAGCAGAAATTAGGAGGAAAGGCTCTGAGCACTCCTGGCAGGGGACAGGGGTTAGAACAGGAGGGGAAGCTGGTGAGGATCTAGCACAAATCTGTGTTGTCCACATCTTCATCACAAAGGTGTAGGCAAATTGCATCAATTTACTTCATATCCTGTGAGCAGCTCAAGATAGGTCATATATAAAGATCAGTGTTTCTCCCAAAGACACAATTCATATTGCTACTCAGATCATGGAATCACAGAATCATTAGGGATTGGAAGGGACCTCGAAAGACCACCTAGTCCAATCCCCCTGCCACGGCAGGATCACCTAGACCACGTCACACAGGAACACAGATATCTGCCTGTGTTCAGCTATGCAACTAGTCTTTTGGGTATTTGTGTTTTTTTCTGATGATTTTGGAATTCTCACCTGTGAAGTGAGAAAATGCTCATAATCATTGGTAATAAATACATCTGGAGAGCTTCGGTACACGCACCTTGTTACTCCTACCCAACTAACACTGAGTACACTTGTGTCTATGCAGCTGTAACCATCTACGTGTTGGAAGGAGCACCTCCAGAACACATCTACAAAGTTGATGCTGCTGATCCTGAAAATGCTGAGCTCACAGTAAGTCACGTTAAAGAAAAAACCCAGATATGACAGAATCTTCTCTATCTGAAATGCTAATTGCCAGCACCTTTCAACAACTACTTTCCTTATCAAGATCATGGGGAAAGGCTTAGCCAGGGACGAAGAATTTTCGGTAATAAACCAAGAGAGTCTTGATGTTTTGGACACAAATGGTCTTTTGACTTCTCAGCCCCCTCTCAGCAAGGAGAGATATGGAAGACAGAGTTTGATATAGTTAATCAGAGATACAGTAGAGATTGTGTCTCTTTCTTAAAAGGAGAAGGCTTACAGAGCACTTTTTGTCAATGACCATGACTGCAAGTAAATACAACTTTTCATGTTCTGTATCATGATGTCAATACGTTTAAACGAGACAGTAAGGAATTTACTCACAAGGCAACTGAATCTCAGCTTTTTCGTGATCCCAGGGCAAATTGTGATCTTCAGTTAAGACAATGTGTTAACTGGTCTGAAAGTACTGTCGGTGTCAGCAAACACTTCTGGCAGGTGATGTTTGTTTGCAGATGGGGGAAACTAACTGCACTTTCCTAAGAATTGTGTTGCAGTTTTGGGTTTTTTGCTTTGGCTTTATAGAAGACAGCACATCATTCACAAACTAAACCTGAAGATGCTACTTCAATGTGGATAGCATTACACAGGAGAGCGACGAGCTTGTCGCCAGTGCTCAGGCTTTACCCAGGCCTGAGCTACTGAGGAGGGAAGGGAAGGTGGGGGTTTAGCTGTGCTTTGTTTCTAAGTTCCACATATCTTCTAATCCCTGATGAATCTCAGGAGTAGTAAGAAGCTGCAAATATAGAGATGCTGGGCAACAGGTAAAATAGTCCAGAGAGAAATTTTAGAAAAGTTGACTGGCAAAAAATGGTTAAAAGATTGCGATCGTCTAGCTGCCTTTTAAAAAGTCATTTCAAATGAATCGATAAACACAAGAGGTGAGTTGTTTCACTCAGTTCTCTGTACCTCCTGGGTTTTTTTTCCCAAAAGGTGACACTAGAATAGGTGTAGCTCCTGGACAGAACTTCTTGGTGCTGTTTGCACATTACTTGTGTGGTGTGTGACCTTCTGATATCGCAGACTTCAGACTTAGCACCCGCACCAGCAAATGTTCTTGAGGACTTACTGGTGATGGTTGGACTCGATGATCTCTTGGGTCCCTTCCAACCCCTAACATCCTATGATCCTATGATCCTATGGCTTGGCATGTAAGATAGTGTGGAGTATGTGGTGGGTGTGTAATAGCTACTTAATGGGTACAGGGACTAGGGTGCTGCTTTTGTCTATCCTACGTACAGTCTTGAGGTGCTCAGCCCCTTCTCACACCCCTGCACTGTTGTGGGACCCATTTGTGTTGTGAAATGCACAAAGCAGCTGCTGCTATCTGCTGTCACTGAGAAGCTGCACTAACATCCTCCAGCCCCACACCCTCATGTACTTCCTGAAGGTCCGTTCTTCCTTCCTTGCAATCTCCTATCACCTGGACTCCCAATCTCCATTGCCTGCGCCACAGTCCTGCCATCACCCAAATTCAGCTTCACCTTCCTCCCCCTTCTCCTTTGTGTGTGTGCACTCTGCTGCCACGGCAAAGCTGACCTTTGCCCATGGTGCTGTGGTTGTGCTGACTAGCCTTTATGTAAAATTCTTGGTGCAGACCTGGAGTTCACAGAGGCAGAGAATGATGAGGGCTGTTCACTGTCTGTGACTCTACTCTGTCTGGCAAACATAGAATCATAGAATCAGAGAATCATCAGGGATTGGAAGGGACCTCGAAAGATCATCCAGTCCAATCCCCCTGCCAGAGCAGGCTCACCTCACTGGAGAAGCCATGGAATCACAGTCACTCAGGGTAGGAAGGAACCAACATCCAGTTCCAACACCCCCAGCACAGGCTGGGACACCCCACCCTAGATCAGGCTGGCCAGAGCCCCATCCAGCCTGGCCTCAAACACCTCCAGGGACGGGGCCCCAACCACCTCCAACACAGCACATATGACCAAGTCTGAGCTGCTTCAGATCAGATCATCAGGGCTTGTGCTGGCATCTGTATGTCAGCATGAGGTGAATGCTGTGCTATGACTTGGCCAGCTCTACAAGGCAAGGAGTGAACGGAGGAAGGCTTGAAGGCACACAGGCTAATTGCTCGTTTCATTTCAGTACTCACTGCTCCCTACGCCAGCGCCATTCTTCATCTCGAAAAGTGGGGACATTTTTTCCACAAAAGAATTTGATTACGAGAAAGATCCACATAGGTGAGCATGTGTTTTATTTGCATTGGGCAGAGAAACGCTTTCCTGCACGGCCATGGAATGACCCTTGTTTTGGTTTCTTATTTGACAGTTACTTTTTAAACATAACAGTAACAGATCCAGAGGGACTCAGCTCAACTGGAACGGTGAATATAAACGTAATTAACGTCAATGATGAAAGACCTTACTTTACCACGTGAGTGAAAAACCTCCGTTGTGTTCAAAATGCAAATCTTGCCCCGGCGTAGCAGGGTTGGCACCAATGGGAGGCTGTCACATAGGAGCAAGTAAATAACAACAAAATGCCCTGAATAACAACTGAAAGCCCTATTTTAATTTTGTTACGATTCCTGTTGTCTTACGGGAAGCTTTGCCCTCATTTCCCTCTGTTATTCCTATTTATATTCTTAATAGTTTCAATTTTTCCAACAACCTTGTTGTACTTGTTGGAGAGGTTAAAGCTACGCAAAGTCCTCTGGGCAAGTTCAGACAAGGAGACAGATTTTACCCTGGGTGAAAGCAATTAGGTAGAGTTTACCCCTCCTGCACATGTGTGTTTCAGCCTAATGATTCATGCAGAAATGTCTAGACATAAGAAGGTCTCGCTTTTGATCTGTCTTCCTCTTCTTCCCAGACACAGTTGTAAACAATCCCCCCCCCAGGTAATCTTTGAACCATTGTCTCTTACTGTGTCATAGGCAGGAAATTGTGTCATAACACACAGGAATAACTTCGGAAAATGAAGGGAATTGTTCTTGGGATCAGGAATATTGCTGAAGAAAGATTTGGAATGTACATGTGCCACCAGCAGGCTGTTTTGCAGAGAAATCACAATGGACCATTGTTTCTGAAGCAGAAGCTTTAAAATCATTACAGTCACCCCGATTCTGTTGACTTGTAAGAGTCCTCAGGTATTGGAACAGGCTGCCCAGGAAGGTGGTTGAGTCACCACCCTGATCGTGTTTCAAGATTGTTTAGATGTGGTACTTAAAGACATGGTCTAGTGGTGAACTTGGTAGAGTAGGGTTATTGGTTGGACTAGAAGACTCAAAGGTCTTTTCCAATCTGAATGATTCTATGGTTTATTTAAAATTGACCTTTATGCCTAGAATGCTAAACGAGCTCATTGAACTATTTAGCAACTTCCTTGGATGAATGAAAGCTGCAGTGACTTCAGTGTCCAAAAGGTCTCATACAGTATGAATAACTTGTTTGAATCTTCTCTAGTTTTAATTGACACTGCAGACTGAAACGAGCAGCTCAGGTTGTCAGGAAACACTTCATGGTTTGTCCTCAGTATGCACATAGGGCTTGTCTCCTGCGAAAGTGGGAGCTGCGTGCTGGGGCTCTGGTACTTTCTGACACCACAATAATTAGTGCTGGGGTGGGAGCTGGAGGAACTTGATGAGTTTGCAAAGCTTCTTTATTTTCTCCGGATCAAAGCTGTCAAGAGCAGAGTTTCAAAGGCTCTTTTTAATTGTTCCCGTAGCATATGCAAGCACATCTGTTTTTGGTGTTCACAGCACTGCACTGGCATTCAGCCTTTTGAAAGTGGGGCTGTTCAAATCAATGGAAAACTTGTGGAGTCAGGAAAACAAAGGAGAAGACAAGAAAATAAACATATGCTTCCTTCATGATTACATTGGAGCGTCTCAAAAGTCTGCTTGAACCGACCTGCCACTGGCAGGTGGCAGACAGATGGACGGCAGGACACAGCCGCTGTCTAGGAAGCGGCCCCCAGCCTCTTCCCAGCTGCGCTATTGTCGATGGTACAGGGATGTGCTTAATAACACTCTGCATCTGCCCGAGACATCTGGAGGGACACAGGGTGTGGGAGGGCTGTGAGGGCTGCGAAGGTGGAGCTGCAGTGTCCTTGCTGTCCACAGAGAGGTCAGACCTGCGGTCCCTGTGCACATAGGGGCTTCCCTATTCTGAGCCAAAACCAGTTTGGCCTTTCTTATTCCCCAGTGATCAGTGAGGCGTTATTGGTAGCAGTTAAGGAGCTCTGTTGCTACTTGTTTTGCTTATGAGTGACTCCAGAAGCAACAGGAGAATGAGGAAGGAAGAGATCCACGGCCAAGAATGAGACAGAGACTTAATAAATACACTCCCTCTGCAGCCTTTGCAAACTTCTTGTTTACTTCTGGCTGTAAGTAAGAATATTCTACTGGGAAAACACGACGTGATCTCTCCCTTATATGATCTTCCCTTTTTGTGTTAGCTGAGAAAACAGTTGAAGATCATGGTGTCTTAACCATTTTTAAAATTGTAAGCGGAGACCTGGAAGCATGGGACCTTCTCTTCTATCTCCACAATCTAGTTGCTAAGTGCCCCAAGATGTTGGTTTTCAGAGGACAACAAAGGGCTCATGCATTCTTAGACTGGCAGCTCCTGAGTAGTCAATTAGCTAAGTGGGAGCTTAGGAAGTTTAAAATGTGCAGAAAGGATTCAGTCTTGAAACGTACTCCTAATGCTTATCTGAACGCATGAGCACTGTCAACTCTCCTTGACTTCTAGAAGCAGGAGATGTTGGGGTGTTTGTATGTGCTTCAGAAGTATGAATCATAGTCACAGAATCATAGAATCATTGGGGATTGGAAGGGACCTCAAAAGGTCATCTAGTCCAATCCCCCTGCCAAGTCAGTCAAGGTTAGAAAAGACCACAGGATCATCCAGTTCCAACTCCCCTACCATGAGCACGGACACTCCACCCTAGATCAAATGATCCTTCGTCAACCCCTGGCACCATTTTTGTGTGCCTGCCCATGCCTACTTCTGCACATGGTTCAAGCACTTTAACTGCACACCTGCACATCCGTGTGAACACTTACAAGCCATCTGCACAAGTGCCTGCCAGACCACTCACTTAACAGGAAAACTTGGAGCCCAGGCCTACCAAACAGCAGCAGTAAAGAACTGTTTTCTCTGTGTAAAACAATTCAGACAGATGGATGTTGCTAGGAGTTTGGAGCAGGTTCATCTGTTGGGCAGGCACAGGAGAGCTGCTTCCTGCCTCCACCTACTGCAGGGGCAATTCAACTTTTTAGTCATGCTGTTGCCCCCCAAAAGCCTCCAGCATTCATTCCAAAAGATGATTAATTACATTACTGCTTTTATTCTTGTCCTTCTTTTGCAAAATGAAGTAATTAAAGCAGGTGACTTTACAGGCTGGTGGCTCTGTAGAGAGATGGACTGCATAATTTAACAGCCCCTTCCGTTTTTGGCTTCTGTAATCCTGTGAAAGTCAAGTTGGGAAAGATGCAGGGGAAGGGCACTTATTTGGGTCTCTGCTCATGCTTTGTGACCACATTCCAGTTCAGCTATTGCTATGTGTCCAGCTGGTGGAACCAGCGACTGGGATATTTACATGCAAATAACCACCCCCAGCCCCGCGCGGCCTGGGCTCTGTTGATACAACTGGCAGCCCAGCTAAATCTGCAGTCAGCTGCCCTTGTAAACACAGATGTATGCTTTGCTGAATTTTGGTTTATCTTGTAGCAAACAAAGAATCTACAGAATTCCAGAGGAGCAAAGCCTGGGCACGGTTGTCGCCAACATAACAGCTGAAGATCCTGATGATGAAGGCAGTCTTAGCAGACTTTTCTACAGCATCCAGCCTTCTAACAGCTATTTCTCCATAAATCCATGTAAGACAGACAAAAATGCACCTTCTGACACCCTCTCCCAAAAAAAAGAGAGAGTGGCCTTTTAGTCTTAGTTCTGAATTGACTTGTTCTGTATCTACCCCTAGAAATATGAAATGCTCGGTATGTTATGAGACAAGTACTGGAGGGTGACAGACTCTCGAGTGGAAGTAAGATTTGCTGCCTTCTGGAGCTCTTGCAGCAGCTGCACATTGATCCTAATGTCCTCTCTTGTGTCTGAAATCGTCTCTGACACTGAGGTGCACAGCAAACCTGCACCCCAGCTTCACTGCTCGAGCCATGACCCTCCTCAGGCAAAGCCACACAAAAGAGCAGTCTCGCATGCTGGTCCTGCCTCCTTGCGCTCGCTGGGGTACGCACACCAGTGCCCTCAGATCGCTGCTCCAGAGCCAGCGTTCAGTGACTGCTTTGCCCCTGCGCTTCTCTTGCTTTAGAACTGCTTTTCATAGCTGGAAGATGCCACACAACATGGTGCTGGGGATCAGGGTGAGTTTTAACTGCTTTGGATTCCCTGTGCCCTCTGGCCATGTATTGCCACCCTCCTCCTTCAATACACTCCAGAAGGCACCTCCTTTGTGCTCCATGGAAAGCACTGTGTGTCTCAAAAACCTTCTCGTTTTGAATAGGGGCTAACAGAAGTGAAAATAAATAAATGAAAGAATGGGTGATCAGGGCACAAGGTGCCATTTGTCAGAGCTCTGCTGATGTGGGAGTGGATTTAGAGGAGCTGAAAAGTGCTTGAACTATAACAGTAGAAGGTGAAGTGGTTTTGCTAGCAAAAGAGCAAGGATAGCACAGGCATTAGCAGCTCATTGCCCTTGATGCTCAACTCTGACTTTCACTAGCTCTTTGAGAGTGTTAGGCAAAACCAGCTCCTTTCCAAACCCTCTGATGAGGCCACCCGCAGTGTATTTTTGAGCAATGGGTATCTATCCATCCATTAAAACCTTATGTGGAACTTGCATATCCATCTTGTATTTTTTTTAAAAAAATAACTAAATCAGCTGTGATTTGCACTGAATAGAAAAACCCTTTCTCTGCGGTCTGCTGTCCTCTTCCATGGACACCGTGAGTGTTTGTTACTTCCTCCGGTGGTGAGCATCTAACTTCTGGTTGCTTTCTGCCCAGCAACTGGAGTGCTGCAGGTGACTGGGAGAATCGACCGAGATGCCCTTCCCCTGCGGCTCCATCCTAACATCTCTCTGATAATCCGAGTGGAAGACAGTCCCGGCAACAGTCACAACAGGGAAATGGAGATCACCGTCATTGTCGATGATATCAACGATAATCCACCAGAATGCAATCCTTCTGCCTTCAGGTACTTGCTGCCTTGTTGCCCAAGGCTAGTGTGAAGTCTAGGGCACATCAGTTAAGGTCCCCAGACCCGCAGCTAGAGGTTCAAATTGACCTTTAGCACTAATCCTTAAGGGTTACTGTTTGCTTTAAGTGTCTGAGGGTGTGAAATTCCATTTCCCGATACACTCAGACTAAAAATGTCTGTATAGAGTCAGATGATTGATTTATCTACCTTTCAGAAACCTAAGCCCTTGGGCTATCAGAGCCATGTGTTTTACTTTTTTGACCTGTACAGATCCAGGCTCCTCTTTTCTTACGTTTTAATAAATTCTAGGGAATCATTCACCAGGGAAAGCTTGCCAGTCAGTTACAGAGTTTTATTTCAGACTTCTCAATTGTTCCCTGGTGGCCAAGAAGGCCAATGGGTTCGTGGGGTGTATTAGGAGGAGTGTGTCCAGCAGATCGAGGGAAGTTCTTCTCCCCCTCTACTCTGCCCTGCTGAGGCCTCATCTTGAGTACTGTGTTCAGTTTTGGGCCCCCCCGGTTTAAGAGNTGGTTTTTGCCTAATGCAATCTATAAGGTCTTCAGACCCAGATCACCTCTTCTACAGGTGTTCTCTGTGCACAGTAGCTTAGTCATGAACTTTGCTCTGGCTGTGAATGTTCTGAGACCCTTGTGATGATCCAGTAGTTTATATTTACAGATGAAGAAATAATATTAATTCACAGCATCACAGAATATCACGGATTGAAGGGACCTCAAAAGATCATCTAGTCCAATCCCCCGACACAGCAGGATCACCTACACCAAGTCACACAGGAACATACTCAGGAGGGTTTTAAACCTCTCCAGAGAAGGAGACTCCACAACCACCCTGGGCAGCCTGTTCCAGTGCTCTGTAACCCTCACTGGGAGGAAGTTCTTTCTTATATTTATGTGGAACCTCCTATGTTCCAGCTTACAACCATTGCCCCTCGTCCTATCACTAGATGACACTGAGAAAAGCCTGGCTCCATCCTCCTGACACCCACCCTTCACATATTTATAAACATTAAAGGGGTCACCCCTCAGCTAAAGTAACCCAGCTCCCTCGGCCTCTCCTCATATGGAAGGTGCTCCACTTCCTTTATCATCCTCGTTGTTCTGTGCTGGACTCTCTCCAGCAGCTTTGTGTCCTTCTTGAATTGAGGGGCCCAGATGTGGTCTCACAAGGGCAGAAGGGAAGAAGAACCTCTCTCCGTCTACCAACAACTCGTCTTCTGATACAGCCCAGGATGCTGTTGGCCCTCTTGGCCACAAGTGTGCATTGCTGGCACATGGTCATCCTGCTGTCCATCAGGACCCCCAGGTCCCTTTCTCCTACACTGCCCTCCAGCAGGTCAGTCCCCAACCTATACTGGTACCTGGGGTTGTTCTTGCCCAGATGCAAGGCTCTACACTTGCCTTTGTTATATTTCATTCAATTTCTCTCTGCCCAGCTCTCCAGCCTGTCCAGGTCTCGCTGAATGGCATCACAGCCTGCTGGGGTGTCGGTCACACCTCCTAGCAATTACATTTTATGGATTAAGACTGTCATAGAAAGACTGAAGTAAAAAATATCTATTGTTTTGACAATTCTGTAACCCTGTTCAAGGATCATGGCCATCAGGAGGAACCGCAGTTTATTGTCTGTCTTCACATAATGTAGGGATAAGGTCGTGTAACCCGCCACCACCAAAATAAAGGAGAACACCTCTGTCCAAAAGCACCCTAACAAAAACCCCAAAGACAGTGAGAAAGTCCTTAACAACAGAAAAATCCTCCCAGACCTATCATAGAAAATATCCATTCAGCTTACAGTCCACATCATTAGCCAAGTTTGGTCCACTCTGTCTGCAGCAGCCTGTCTGCAGGGAGAGAGAATGAGAGTGACAGCACAGACTCTTCCTCCCTTGGGGGGGTCTCTGCAAGCAGCCTCACTTTTATACTGTGGTGCTGCATCAACAACTTCCCCCCAGAAGCACACACCAGTTATTATCCAATCCGGTCTCTCTCCCTCTCAAGGTTACTTAGTTCTGGGAAAAAAAAAAGCCAGGGGAGTATTTTTCTTCACACTCCCCCACGAGTATCTGGGCATTTGCAGTTTCTCATCAGAGAAAAAAGAATCATCTATGTGTCTTCCTCAGTTCTCAGCACGTCATCTATCTGAAATGTTGGATGTGCATGAGTTCTGATCTTTCAGGGCACACCACATCCTACGGTGCAGTTCTTCAGGAGCATTTGCAGTAGTTTGGTGGTTGTGCAGACAAAAGCCTGGCATATCAGGTCAAGAACCTATGCAACGAAAACCTCCCAGTTAGCAGGTATCTGTTTAAGTTGCTTGCTCACTATCTTATGTAAATGCCTCACATTCAAATAATGTACTTGTGTGTTCTCACAGGAGGACAATCCAGTTCTTCAGAGCTCTGCTTTAGTTACAACATCCATGACAATAACAAAAGAGTCACTTTATCTAGTGAGCTTAAGTTTAGTTCTGAGGAACAAAAAATATTCAGGGGAAAAAAACCATAGGATTATAGGATGGTTTGAGCTGGAAGGGACCTTTAAATCTCATAAACACAATAAAACAAAGAACTAGTCTTACAGGAATTGCACAATGGAACAAAACCAGGGCTTAATGGTATTTCAGTTGGTTATTCATTTTTTTATATACAAGTCTCTTGAGTTAAAAAGAAATGAAATTGACACCTTCTGCCTCAGGTTCCAGCATGTTCAACGCAGGGACCATGGGTATCAAGAGCAGCACCAGAGATGCTGGTTTTGCAATCCAGAATCGTTCAGCTGTTGGTTAAGGAGAAAACAACAAGGGTTTTTTTGTCAGGAGAACATAATAATATGTGAGGAAATGATTGTTGTAGTAATGTTTTAAAATACTAGTTACTATCTGAACTAATCTTGAACATTACAATCTTCTCACAGCTTCTGGTGTTTAGCTGGGTTCCAGGTTTATGGTTTGGATCTAGTCTAAAGTTTATGTCCTGGTTTGCTTCATCAGCTGTTGCTCATTGAGGCAGTAACTTAGGTTAGAAAACAAGTGGAAGTGACTGTTTTGGCATATGGTAAGTGAAGAATTCAAGAAGAGAAATGTGAACTCCTCTAATGGGAAATCTCTTTGTTTTGAACAGGAAAGAGGCAAATGAAAATACAACTGCAGGAACATTTCTTCTTAATCTTAGAAATTACTGTAAAGATACTGATGTTGATCCATCAAATAGTCAATTTCATTTCATTGGATTGTCTGGTTTCAGAAGCAATAACTTCGCTTTGGAGTCTGCTGTGTCTGGAAGACTTGTGGTCAGTTGTTTGTGGCTTTGTGTTAGATTGTCCCATTTCAGAAGTTAACTTATGAAATATTATAAATTATTTGAATTTGTTGCACAAGGAAAAAATGAATTGCAGTAATTTGTGTCACAGTGAGTGTGATGTGGAGAGTATTTTGGCTCTGTGTGAACGATACACCCTTTGATAGGATGTTTTCTGTGACTGGCAAAGAGTTCTCTCCAGTTCTAGATAAACGTGCTAGATATGATTGGAAAAATTCACTTATTTTTTAGTGGGTGTGCAGCACCAGCTTTGCTGTGGATAGTCAGAGAAATTCAATGCCATTTCATATCCATTTCTGCATGACAGACTGTGGAAGATCCTTGCTATTCAGCAAAAAGGACTGAAACACTTGAGAAATCCCACACTCAGTAGCCACTTCCCAGCCTCATTGGCCAGAACTCTATAACCACTGCGAGTGGTAAAGTTTTGCAAAAGCGTGGCAGGGTTTGCCCTTGTGTGAGTTTGCATGTCTAACTATGGGTTCCTTATGCCGATGGGCGCTGGTAGATCTGCATCGGCCACAACTCCCGCCAGTGGCTGGACACGTGCAGTGGTGGATTTCTCACTGCGCATGGTGGATGTCTCACTGCATTACAAAGAACTGTAGAAGAAGTGAAACATAAAAACCCGTAGGCATTCTGTCTACAAGACAAAAGCGAACAGCACTACAGGAACAGTAAAAGAATTGGGCTGGCTTACTCTAGTTTTTGATCAGAGGTGTAAAGGTCAGTGGCAGAGCCCTTAGCTGCTGCATCTGCCACCATCACACTAACTGTCGCTGCTCTACAGGGTGTGATTGTTGCTAGTCCTCTGATCACCTTGTGTATGTGTAACACAACAGGCTGTCTGAAATGTCCTGTTCCTCCAGAATTCCTCCTCTTGTAGATGATCAACACTGGGTGCCTGTGCTTTTGCCCTACAGCCCCAAAGTCTGTGAGACTCCTACTTCCGTAGCAGACAGCATTCAGGACATTACAATTTCAATCCACACAAGCCACCTCTTGGTAATTGCTTGGTTCCTAAGTAAACATACGTAGTTGAACCTGATACCTTTAATACTCCTCTCTAGGCCTGAGCTCAAAGAGTAACTGCTCCTGCTTCCCAATGGCAGATTCTTGTTGAGCCAACACAGGGCAGCCCATTCCGTGAGCTTTGAGTTCACTAGCCAAAAGGCCAAGACCTTACGATCCAAATGCTAAAACTTTCTGCACTTTGTTGGCAGAAGAGTTTTGAACATCAAAGAGAAACCAGAGTGTGGATGCGTGCAAAAAACCTGGCATTCAATCCTGTAATTGATTAAGAGTCTATATTACTCCTTGAGTGGAAGTCTGTGTTTCCGCGGGGGAGAATGTGCTGGAAAACGAGTAACGGCCATCATGTGTGCTGTGACTTTATGTAAGGAATTGTAAATCCCATTGTGTTTCTTTTCCATCTAGATGACTGAAAGTATTGATTTAGAAAACCCAGCTAATCTAGGAGTTGAAGTTTATTCTTTGACTGTCAGGGTGCAAGATCTTGCCTATCCTAACTACTCAAGCAAGTATCCCTTTTACACTTCTTTTGCTAGTTCCCTGCGCTGTAACAGCACGGGGAGAGGAATGCCATATGTATTTTGAATATATGCATGAGAAATTTTTCACAGCCATACTTAGCTATGATTTAATCTTCTGTTATATTTCCAGATATCATCTACATTTACATCAAGATAAAGCCAGTGAATGAATTTCTTCCAGTCTTCAGTAGATTATCATATGAGTTTAATGTTTCAGAAATCACTAAAGGTACAGTAAGTAGCATCTACATGGTAGAAAAAATGTTGGCGAGCACCCCTTTTATCTAAGTCAGTTTTCACATATTTGAATGAGGAGAATGCCTCAAAGTTCCAGTTCAGCCAGGGTCTCACCATACAACCACCTACTACCTTTAAATAGACAAAGCTGGCAACAGCTCCAGTTGTACAGATGGAAGCTGAGACGCAGACAAATTCGGCAATTGCACAAGAAATCTGTGACAGAGCCGGGAACTGAACTCAGCTGTCTCGATTTAGACCGCCGTTCTGCTCTTGCTAAACTAGCCTTTTGGAGGAACTGCGGCTGCGCAAAGAGGCCGTGATGGACTGACACAGACGAGAGAGGACTCCCTTGGCCCAGGCATTGCCATTGCTGGATGCTCACCGCACTGTCCCCTTTGGCCCGTTGCACCTTGGGTGACAGCAGGTGTTCCAAAGATTGGTTGGGATGGCAGTACAGGGAAGGTCCACTCAGCCACAAGGCTCTAAAGCTCTAAATGAGCAGCTCCTCATGTCTGGAGCCAGGGTCCTTCCCTGCAGCAGCCCAGGACGAGGGTTTCAAATGCAGCCTTAAACCCGAGCTTGTAGGAACTGTTCACATACTCCACTTCTCTCTTGGCGCCCATCCTGTCCTTGTGGTGAGTCCTGCGTCTCATGTGCTTGCAGAGCAGGGCCACAGCATCGTTGCCTCCTTGGTGCTCCCTGTGTGCCAGGTGTGAGTGCCCACTGTGTTGCCTGGTAAGCAGAGAAATCAGCAGGCCAATGGCACCTTCCCTGGCTTCAGCCGCTCCCTCCTATGGCCTGATGCACCAAACACAGACCTTCCACCGCAGGATCTCACTTCCTGGCTTTATTCCCTCGGCTGAGTGGAACTCGAGAGGAATGTGAGATATAGGCTTGTTTGACCCTCATTCCAGGGTCACAGAAAAATTGAAGATGAAAGGGACCCCTGGGCATCTGAAGCCCGACTTGTGCTCAAATTATGGCTAGTTTTTAAACTAGATCAGGTTGCTCAGTGTTTCATCTAGTTGTGTTTTGAAAATCTCCACAGCCTCTCAGAGCTCCTGTTCCAGCTGAGCAACCTCCATTCCAGGCAACTTCACATTGTTCTCAGCTGGAATTTCTTATGATGCAGCTTGTGTCAGTTCTCTATTGTCCTTCCATTGTCCTCTTCTGACAAAATGACATCTTGGTCTTCTCTATTGTCATTCTTTAGGTAGTGGAGCACAGCAATTAAATAGCCCCTTTACCTTCTCCATCCTGAACAAATACAACTTCTCCTGCTTCATCAACCCTCTCCCAGCTTTCTCCAGTTTTTTAGCAACTCTCTCTCATACCTGAGCCTTCAAACGGGTTAGAGGTAGATTTATGAGCACTGAGCAGAGTGGGCTAGCTACTTCATGCCTTGTCCTGGTAGCACACTTGCTATTGCAGCCCAGTAAGTGATCTTCATTTCCCCAAGGGTGCCCTGGTGAGTCACGTATAGCTTGTCCACCAGTGCCTGGGGTTCATCCCTGCAGAGCTGCTGCCTCCTCAGTTGATCTCAGCCTGCACTGATTCATGGGCTTGTTCCAGCCCAGGAGCTGAACTTTGCATTTGTCTGTGGAGGGCAGACCCATAGCTCCAGCCTGCCAGGCTCCTCTGAACAGCAGTCCTATTCTCCTGCATGTCCAACACAGCCCCAGGCTGCTGTTAGCTACACTCCTGCGTCAGTGAGACGCGGTGAAGCTGCCACGAAACTCCAGGTGATTTGGAAGCCAGATAATGTAGTGTCTGCTTCAGTTAATCAGCTTTTTATTGTCCAGACAGGCTTACTGTGCAGGTGAAGGCAGTTATCACAGTATCACAGTATCACGGTATTATCAAGGTTGGAAGAGACCTCATAGATCATCAAGTCCAACCTGTCACCACAGAGCTCAAGGCTAGACCATGGCACCAAGTGCCACGTCCAATCCTGCCTTGAACAGCTCCAGAGTTGGCGACTCCACCACCTCCCTGGGCATCTGTGGCTATCATCAGCAGACCTGTGGGCTCTGTGGTGCTTGTGTGCCCTTTTCCTAAGCCAGGAAGCAGGGATGTGGGCAGGAAAACAATGTCTCAAGCAGCTCCAATCTCCTCTCCCTTGCCATGACCAAAAGAGCAAGCCCAAATTTCCAGTACTTACCATTATCTCTCTTTTTTCTTCCTGATTTGGTCAGGAAGATTCTGCAAAGGTCCAAAGGTCTGCAAAAATCACTCCCACCTGTCTTGTGGAGAAGCTGTCATCAGCCAGTGCTGCTGATGCACAGCCTGGGGAAGCCAAACCATTGGGAAAGGAAGAGAGGTTAAGGGAGGGATGAGAAGGCACAGGACAAGCACTTAGCAAGCAAAGGACCCTGACCTTCAGATGCTGATACCAGTGTCTTGTGATGCTCATAACCTGTTATTGCCCAACTTCTATTTCTATGATGCGTGGATGGCACTTGCCTTTCTACGCTGCTTCCTTGTAGGCATTTCATGGTGAATTTTGTCGCATTTCCGATTCTGTGTGTGTCTCCTCATACCACTGATGTGTGTCTTAGCAACATAACACTTGAAACCCATCTGTGACATGGGCATGTCTGTGAAGCTCTCCACGTCAGCCGCAGAACTTTGCTGGATACGAAGACTATCAAGAGAAAGAGTGTGTCTTCCCCTGCTCAGACTGCCTTTTGTTTTGGGCTGAGTTGACAGGGTGTTTGCTATTGCTGCTCCGAACAGGAGACAACAGTTTGCACAGGGCTGGAGTTCACAAGATCAAGAAAAGAATCAAAAATAAAGCCAACCCTGCATTTACATCCTCCTTCTGCCTTACACTGTGTGTGTAGACTACTCGTCTCGCATCTCTCTGGCTCATGAAGATTCACTCAGCGTTGAGTTAATGGCTGCAGAGCTGGGCATGCGCAGTCATTCTCACAGAATCATAGAATCATTAGGGACTGGAAGGGACCTCGAAAGATCATCTAGTCCAATGCCCCTGCCACAGCAGGATCACCTAGACCAAGTCAGGGTTAGAAGGGACCACAGGATCGTCCAGTTCCAACTCCCCTGCCGTGGGCAGGGACACCCCACCCTAGATCAGGCTGGCCAGAGCCCCATCCATCCTGGCCTTAAACACCTCCAGGGATGGGGCTTCCATTACCTTCCTGGGCAACCCATTGCAGGCTCTCACACTCTGCAGTGTCTCACAGTTTACAGCAGTGCCGTTTGGAACTTGCCTCATAAATACCCTGCACAAAGGTAATTCAAGCCCTGGAGCAGTGTGGTAACTAATATGTGTCACCCTTCGCTTTTACTTTTCTGAGGTGAAAAACTCTAAGTCAGATCTTCAGTTCCATCAAGCTTTGGCTGGAGCAAGTACCCTGTACCTGCTTTTCTTTAAAAAGTTAATAAATTAGAGATTTTCTGTCTCTCAGTTGGATCCAGCATTGGAAAAGTAAATGCTAGAGACAACGACTGGCCACCCAGTGTCATCACTTATTCCATTGTCGCTGGAGGAGGCACCAGGGATTACACAAATATCTTCTGGATCAGCCAAACTAAAGGAGAAGTGAAGCTTTTAGCTAGATTAGACTATGAAACAACTCAGAAACACCTTCTCACAGTCGAAGCCTCAGACCAAGAGAAGACTGCAACAGCAACTGTGAGTAAATCCTCTTTACATACATTTATGTGCATTTTGCTTTCTTCTTCCTGGCAAGTACAGTAAGACACTGGGCAAAGCACTTTGGTCTGTGAGAGGCGAGTCCGCCCCTGCACAGACGGCATCAGATGACAGACGTGGTGTTCTCTCAGTCTTTATTCTTTACAGAAAGTATTTTTATATTTTTTACTCTGTGGGTTTTGTTTCTCAGTCTTTTTTTCCCCCTTACATTAGCTGGGCAGTGAAATTATTTTCTGCGATCTAGATAATTGAAGATATTCTTTATGGCTACATATGTTCAGAAAAACAGACAAAGGACACAGCCTCGAGGCCAGGTAGCACACCCTAATTGTGGCTCTGCTTAGTGCCAAGTCCTTTTTGGACCCGATGTAGTGCCCTTTGGACCTCCAACATACTTTTAATTTTGCATGTGATGTATTTGCATTGCAAAGTGCCCAAGGTAACGCAAGAATCATGTTGCAGCCCTTCAGAGTTGTGTCTTCCTGGGGTAGGACAGATGTTGCACACCTTGGGGATACGATGAGGGCTTCTGCAGCCTCTTGGGATGTCAGAGGGCCCAGCACAGTACACGTGTCCACATGGCCTACTGGAGATGAACACTCACATATGTCTTCACCTGACCGTCATCTAATTTGTTCCAACGGTGCTATCTAGCAGGAGCTAAGAGCGTGCCAGGGTCCATCATAACATTAAACAGTAGGGTTGTGCTCAAGTTTCCTGCCTAGACTTGTTTTATTCAGAATAAAATATATAGATGGTATTTTGTATTCACATCTTCGAAAGCATTCTGGTGTCCTTCATGTACAGAATAATTTTTACTTCTTTTCCCGTCTTCTCCCTCACGACTGCCTTACACTTGACTTGGGCATGTCTGTTGCAGGATACACAGGTACCAGAATTGCTTTGTGTTCCAGCCAAGAACCACCCACAAAGAAGCTAGGTTCTTAATCTCTTTGTCACCCACAGTATTTCAAGGTGATGATTAAGGAAAGTCTATCATCAGGAGCTTTCACTGACAACAAATTTATCTGTTGCATGTTAAAGACCAACAGACATTAGAGCAGGGGTCCTCAAACTCCGGCCCGCTGGCCAGATACGGCCCCCTAGGGTCTCCAGTGTGGCCCACTGGTATTTACAGAACCTCCCTGCCCTCCCCTCCATGCCGGGGGTTGCAGAGCGGGGGCAAACCGAGCAGCCGCAGATGACCTCCTGCCGACTGCGTAGCTGGGCTGAGGAGGGGGCGGCAGCATCAGCAAGGTGGGCAGCTCCCCCGTCTCTCCCTCCCTCCCTCCAGCTCCCGGGCAGGACAAGCCAGGCAGCACAAACTAGCCAGCACCAGTGGGAAGCGCACATTGAAATACTGTTTGCTTTTGTTGGTTACAATGGTTCTTCATGGTAAATATTGAATTCTTTTTCCTGGTTTTTGTGCACTACTACAAATAAAACATGTGCAGTGTGCATAGGAATTCGTTCATTTTTTTCCAAACTATAGCCCGGCCCCCGACAGTGTCTGAGGGACAGCGAACCGGCCCCCTGGTTAAAAAGTTTGAGGACCCCTGCATTAGAGGAAACAAATATCAAAGTGTAACTTTCTTTTAGTCTCAGCCCACTAGCCCCAGCTCACATGAAGGTGCTTCCAACCATGAAGAAGGCCATTACCAGCAATTCTCTCTCACTGGGAACAGTCTGTAAAGAGATTTTCTTCCTTCCCTCCGTGTTTCGTGCTCTGAATTATTAGAAAACATGCTAAGAAGCCTAACTAATGACTGTGAAGCAGTCTGAGAGGCTTGAAAGGAAGCTTCATGAAAATGTGGTGCTATTATTGTGCCTCATTCTAACAATGACATGGTTCAGGTGGTTCAAACAGTCACACACGTCCCCTCAAAACTCCCATGTTTCTGGAGGATGGTTCAGGTTGGGAAACATAATCCCAGAAGGGTGATGGTCACAAGAAGAACTGAAGGTCAAATGATCACGGGCATTTTCTAGTAGAATCTATATTGGGAGTGAGGTTCATCTTCTTCAACCACTGTTGATCCAAACAGCAACATGGGAAAAGCCAAGCAGTTTCTCCAGTTAATAAAATTCTGGCCTAGTACAGTGGAGGAGCTTCAGCTTGTCGTTGTGTTTTTCTTTCAGGTAACAATCAATGTTCTGGATGTAAATGATGAAGAACCAGTTTGTTCACCCAGTTTCTATTCATTTCAAATCCCAGTTAGCTTAGCTGTTGGGACGAATATTAATGGTTTCAAGATTGAATGTCAAGATCGTGATTCTGACCCCAGGTCTTTCCGTTACTTCATTAACAAAGGTATTGTGTCACCGTGTGTAGGCTGGGAGCAGCACACAAATTAGTGAATGCTGATGGTTTGTCTGCATTTGTAAATCATAGCATCATAGAATCATTAGGTATCGGAAGGGACCTTGAAAGATCATCCAGTCCAATCCCCCTGACACAGCAGGATCACCTAGACCAAGTCACACAGGAACACATCCAGGCGGGTCTTAAACATCTCCAGTGAAGGAGACTCCACAACCTCCCTGAGCAGCCTGTTCCAGTGCTCTGTCACCCTCACCGTGAAGAAGTTCCTTCTCAGGTTGATGTGGAACCTCCTATGTTCCAGCTGACACTCATTGCCCTTTGTCCTATCACTAGATGACAATGAGAAGAGCCTGGCTCCATCCTCCTGACACCCACCCCTCACATATTTATAGACATTAATGAGGTCTCCTCTTCTCCAAGCTAAAAAGACCCAGATCCCTCAGCCTCTCCTCATAAGGGAGGTGCTCTACCTCCTTCATCATCCTCATTGCCCTATGCTGGACTCTCTCCAGCAGCTCCACATCCCTCTTGAACTGAGTGGCCCACAACTGGACACGATACTCCAGATGTGGTCTCAAAAATCTAACACAGTTTTCTCATGTTGAGCTAGTTATGATGTGCAAGTTCTGCACATCATTACCTTTCTGCTTACCAAGAGATGTCTTTCCACAGGCTGGCTACTGGTGCTACTGCCTAGATCAGACTAGATGGCTTACCAATTGATGATAATGAACTTCCAATTGATTAGGAAGTTGATCAGGGCTTCAAATGAATGAATGGGAAAGATATGCTGGGTCAATTTTCCTTTTGAGTGGATTTTGTAAAACAGTGAGTTCTGTCGCTCTGCGCAGCTTGTCTCCAGGTGCTGGTGCGTAGTTCAACACGAGCGAACAAGCCTGCATGTCCCAGGTCCATGCTGTACGCATCAAAACTCCATGTCACAAACGTGTGTTTGAACTTGCTAATCAGATGCATCAGCCTGGAGGACTGCAGTGGTACGACACTCAGCTTCACCCAAGGAGGGACCGCACTGCCTTGGGGCAATTGTCCTATTTGTTGCTGCGGCAGCTGTTGAAAAGAAGGGAGCAGGCTGTTCGGGTGCCAGTTGTGAGCTTAGGAGGAGAGAACCTTTGTCCTTTTGCAGCCCCTTAACGTTGCAGAGGAATTCTGCTGCAGGGGTGTTTCTGCACAAACCCCTATAAGAGCCATGCTGGCGTTGGTGTATGTGGTTCTGACCACAGACCCAGTTCTGGCTGCAGACATGAACTGTACCATGCAGTTGGCCTCTGGGCCACAGAGCAGCCTGTGGTGTGTTTTGTGTTGTACGATAGACATGGCCACCTCAACTCTAGAGCTCTGTGGAGCAACAAGAGCATCACCAAAGCCCAGGCGATGCTTTTCGTGGCTCTGCTTTCTTTGCAGATTGTCTGGAGCCTAACCCAGCAAGGTGCTGGCTGGGCCACTGGCAGAGCTCCAGAGAGATGATGGTCAGAGAACGAGAGCTGGGCAGTTGGCATCACTGAACTCCTCTCTCTGCCCCACAGTGCAGGCAAAGCCCTAGAGGCAATTCATGTCCCTGAGTCATTAACACTCTTCCAGAAGACGTCTTAAAAGGCCTCTGCCTCTGAGCAAAAGGATAAGTCTCAAAAAGGAGCTGAAGGGGCTTCTGAAGACACTGGTGGTGTCCATGTGGCCTAAAGGCCGCTCCAGGGACATCCTAGTAGAGAACTGAAATGAACCCTGCAGCACAGTTGGGTCCTCACCCCCAATGGGTGCTGCTGCTGCTTCTCTGTGCTTTCCAGGCTGTAAGGACGGGTGACGTCTCGTGTGCCCTACGGCTCTGAAGGGTTTCCACTGCCTGCTCTCAGCTGTGTTCCCAGAGAGGATATTATTCTACATTTAAATGCTTTTATGACTGTATTGTTTAGAACTGTTTCATGCGGCCTCAGGAAGCTCAAGGAGCCTTTCTGGTCAATGGTCTTCACTGCACACGTGTAGTGATCCATAACGAGCTGTCCATGAATCAATCTTCTGGCCTGCTCCTCACGTTTACTTGACTGTGGGATTAAAATAAATGTTTTTTCCATTTTGATGTTTTTTTGCAGGCAACGTGAACAACCATTTCACTTTTTCACCAAGTGCTGGCTCCAATGTATCCTGGCTGACTCTTGCTTCCAAGTTTGACTATGAGAGTGGACTTGATACAAACTGGATCTACAGACTGCGTGTCCACGTGACAGATGACAATTTACCATCCGGCAGGGACAAACGCGCGCACCTCGCTCGAACTGGAACTGTCACTCTGAGCATCAGAGTGGTCCCAAACCCCACCACTGTCAGTACAACAACAGTAAGTTCACTCACTTTCGTGTCCAGTTTTTGCTTCTCGTATGGATCTGCAAGAGCGAAGAGAAGAGGGTAGATGTGTGCAAAAGGAGAGCTCAGACCCGCAGTGGGTTCAGTCCTGGGAAGCACTGAGCTCCACATTCTTACGTTCAAGCCAAAGCTGGTTGATGTGCTCAGTGTCAGGAAGGATTGGTTCCAGGTACAGAGTTACGTACATGTGTTTTGCGTTTTAGTTTCTGAAACAAAAAGGGCAGGTAGCCACAGGACCAGGCATGCTGCCATTACCGTGTGGCTGGAGAGTTAAAGCTTTTGGCAGCCTCATTAATAAGGCAGGAGCAGGGGTTAACCTTTGCCCAGAATCTTAAAGTTACCTCATGCATTTTGCCCTACCTCTGTTTTTATTCATAGCTCTTGACTCCCTTAGCTGCCTTGTACTTGTGTTTGCTTTGTCAGCAGTGGGACACATCCATCTGTGGCTACCAAAGTTGAAATAAACAGCAACAAGAAGAAATTTTAGCACTTGGAAGGGGCTTTTTTTTCAATGGCTGAGTTCATTCCTGTCAGTCCCTGAAACAGCCATGAACCGCCTCAGTGTGTTCCGGGGGTTTCATCAGGATTCAGAGAGCAAACCCAGAGGAATGGGAAGGCCTTTCCTGTGCTCTCTGTCCATGCCGTGGTCCATAGCTGGGCTGGAGGGAGACTGCATAGCCCTCAGCAGCCGGGGTGTGATCTGACCTCACACAGCCTGTGTAGCTGTGGGGCTCTCTGCACAGCCACCCCAGGCAAGCTCTGTGTCACCGATGGGTTTCCGTCAGGCTGCTGTAGGACACGAGCAAGGCTTGCTTTTGTCCTGCTTGCAGAGGTGGCACAGCCTGAGTGTACACAGCACCCTCTCCCCATCCTTGTGCTGGCTGCCACCTTCATTCCCAGCTGCGGCATCTCTCTCCACCTCCCAGAGTCCATCCATTTTCTGCCTGCCTGCAGGTGGCTTTACCTTTGGTGTTGTTGAATGCCGGAAGGAAAAGAAGAGTGTTGGTGAGGGAACAGAAGCACTATTTGCTGTGAAGTCGTGTGGTTCTGCTAGGGGCTACTGATAACTGAGCCAGGACCAGCAGACCCTGCAGAGAGCACACTCAAATCTGGACACTTTGCTATGAAAGTAGCTCAATCCAAACTTGCAGACTGATTAATGACCCTCCTAATATCTAATACTCTGTGGGGAAGGAATAACTGGTTTTCTCCTCTCCCTGCTTGACGTGAAAATTAAAAGTTAAGCTGAGTAACAAAACTCACTCTGTACTTCTTTCCTGTGCTTTACCACAAATACAGACAGTCTAGACCACGTACCACAGCATCAAACCTTCCTTCCCAGAGATACCCACCTTCCACTTTCAGTCTGTTTTCCAGAAGAGCACTTGCATTACAGCAACTTCTCCCTTACCTATATTTGGTGCAGTGACCTGATGAATCAGCTACTGGAGAGCTGGCAGCCTAGAACGAAGCCCTGTCACAACATCTTATTTGTGACTCTGGCCGCATTGGAGTTGATGGTCTTGAGATTAGATGGTCTTGAGATTAGCTGAGAGTTTCTATAAGACTTCAGTGTACCTTTTTCCCCCAAGGCTAAATATGTTATTTTAAAGATGTCCTTAAAAAAGAAAAAAACAGATGCTCTACTGAATTTCATACACGATGTGATTAGAAATGTCTTACAGAAAATGAAATAAAAACTTCATTAGACAATCAAAACTAACGCACCAAGCAATGATCCAGTGAGAGCAAAGGAGCACTTTGTGATACGTGTGAGGATGGCTTCATGACGGGACCTTCATGAATGAGTTGCTAGCACCAAGTGATGTGCCAGCTCAGAGATGTGTCTCCTGGCACTTGGAAGATGTGGGAGATTGCAACTGCTCAGAAAGTGTGGTTTTTCCTTCTGGAACAAGCCATGGGGGAAAAAAAAGGAGTTTCACTTCTTTTTGTACAATAACCCAGTTCCTCAGGGTTCAACTCCTTTTTCAAAGTGGGCTGCATGATCACTGCAGTGAAGATGACCTACTTCCAGTTTTGCCTTAGGTAACAAGAAACCATAATCTCATTAAGTATTCCCTGAACTTCCTCATCCTCCAATGGTCCTTGTAGCTTCATAGGCAACCTGAGGCTCTTAAACCCCGTTGTGGCAAGCTTGTTTTAATATAAGCATTGATCTGGAACCTCCTTCCTCATTGTGGGTGGTCTCCATTCCACCAGCCTTTGGCTGGCCCAGGAGCTTGATGGTCCATCTCAGTCTGAGATGCCTCGGCAGTCAGCAGGAAGGTAGATGAGATGAATCACTGTCTCTGGCAGACGGTATCTCCCTGTGCCCATCATCATATACAGATGCCCAGGGCAAGTTTGGACCAGGTGCTCCAGTGCTGAAGTTCCAGATGAGAGGTGCAGCTGGTGTCAGTAGCCTCACATGTATGCAGTCTTGAGAAACTTTTTCTACTTTCTTTTAAAGCCTGGCTTCACCGTTGTGACAAAAAGGGAAAACCTGTTCTCCGCGTCGGCGTGGTACGTGCCGTTCGTCATCACCCTTGGCAGCCTGCTGCTCCTTGGACAGCTGGGGTACCTGGGGTTCCTGCTGGTAACGTGGATGCGCACCCGCTGCCCGCTGGCAGGCAAGGCAGACAGCACACCTCGGTGAGTCCTCCCCGGCATCCTGCTGGGGATGCAGACTGCCTCCAAGCTGACTTTTACCCCCACAAAACAAAGACAAGCACTCCTTAAGGTGGACTGGGATTAAAAAAATTGATTTCTAGAAGTATTAGCAGGATTTTTACTTACATTTAGAAACTGTAGTAAATGTAAAGAGGCAACGTGAGACTGTGATTGTAATTCAAATGGTGTGTGCAAGGAATTGAGCGCTTTGTGATAAACGTGACAAAAGGATCTAGCAGCACATAGCTTGGCTGGTGTTACCTACTGATGGAGCAAGTGATTCATTGGGAGCCAGGCATTGCCAGTAACAAGCAGTTTATGTATTTACTTGTGTTTACAGCCTTTCAAATATTTTAGAAGGTACCTCCAGATCACAGCAATGGACCTTCCTCCAAGGGTGGAGGAACCAAACGACCGTACTAATTATACAAATCCATCCTACTATCATGGATAAGACTTTAAAAACAATTTAGTACCATCTCTTCTTGTAGAGGTATTAGAGCAATGCTCAGAGCTGGTTCTTTGTTTGAGAGCAGCATTAATTGATGCGAGCCTTCAGTGAAAGCAAAACCAGGAGCAAACAAATTGAGTAGACCCCAGAACTCAAGGAATCAGAGTCTTCTTGCCAAATGAGAGACCAAAGCATGGTATTTTTGTGTAAGGGAAAGTAAGACATTACTTAACTACACTCTTGATCTTTTTCTCATTACAGAATAAGAGACCCAGGTATGTATCTCTTTTCTATAGTATTTCCCAACAAGACCTTGTTTATGATTCAGTGTAAAATGTATAAATCCTTTTCTACACAAATATGTTTGACTCAGTGCGAGAGCATTGAAATCAAATCACCCTGGTTGATTATGGGAGGCTCGTCTAAGTGATGTCATGGTCCCTTTGGTCTGCAAATCTATTAAGAAACTCAGACTGGCCTGGCACTCTGGCACGAATGCCAAAGAACTTCTCTACTTTTCAACACAGAGAAGTGTCAAGGTATTGCTTCACATACCTTAAGATTTATATTGAAGTGTTGGTGCTTTTAAAGTTGTTTATTTAACTGAACAGGGGTATAAGAGGTGCATTTAGAAAAGTGCTCTTTAGCAGCCTTGTTCCTTTGAGCCTTGTTAGATTTCTGCCAGCAAGTGTGGCTCAGTAAGACCCTGCTTCTATAACTAACGCTCCTCAATCAGGATCTTCCAGCTTGAAACACGCATTACTAGCAAAACCCAACAAAATCAGCTGTTCTCTTGGTCGCCCAACTTGAGACATTTCAGCACTGGCTGGTTTCCAAAACGCAGATGCTTGGCGCTTTCTGAAAACTGGTTCACAAATGTTGGGCAGCAAAAGGCAGACAGAACAGGTGCTCCCACCAGGGCTCAGGTTGAGACCCATCTGCAGCTCTCCAGAGTGCTTCTTGCCTGCTTGTAAAGCCTGTTGATGGCCAGCTCCCCAAAGAACCGCCATTAAATGAGTTGGCAAGGAATGAGCAAGAAGAGATCACAGCAACCAGCTTTGGTATCATCTACAAACCCAAGCTGTCGAGATGCCTGTGGCACTGCTGCTGTACTTGTTTGCATGTGGAATGAGTTAATAGTGTGGTTAATTCCCCCGCAACCAAAGTGCTCTTCAGTTTGAGTTTTACTCGACCGGATCTGTGTCACTTCCCTGTTATTGTCTCCAAGTGCATGTTGGAGAGCGACTACAAACATTTGTGGGGAAAAAACCCACTGAAGTGTGGTTCAAATACACCCCTAAACTAATGTCTGTATCTGTCCATGTTATTTCCAAATTGAAAATCGTTCAAGAAACTATTGCTATTTATTCATTACTGAAGAGGTAAAGCTTTTCAAGGCTGAACTTTTGATTAGCCATTGGCAACTGTGGGCTCTCACTCCAAAATGCTGTGAAGAAGTTCACTCTTCAAACAGTACGAGAGCTCAGCCTTAGAAAATAACTCACAAGCTGAGTACCATGAATGTCTGTTTGTTTGAGGAACTCTTGGCTTTTGTGTCTATACTCCCGGTCAGAAAAATCTTCTTCTTGACAATGTACTTTTTTCTTTCTGCAGAAAAGAAGAAACCTAAGAAAGAAGTGGTTATGGTAAGTAGTGCTGGCCTCAAAACAAAGTCCACAGTTGCCCAGCCCCATCACGCCTCATGACTGTAGGGCTTTATATTCTCTCAAGAGAATATAGAACTGATAGGTCATGAAAAAAGGGTTCTTCCCAGGTGCAAACACCTCAGTTCCCCAAGAGGCCTCTGTGTTTGGAGGCGGGACTGTGTGTGTAGGGTGCATGCACACCGTGGCACTTTGGCCTCCAAGTACCAAACTCTCCAGCCTCTCTGGCAGCCCTGTGTGTGCCTGGAGCAGTGACAAGGAAGTCCACCGCAGCAACGACGGCAGGACGACAAGGGACCCAGCTACACTGATGGCAGTGCAGTGCTGCTGAGATACCACTGACCTGTGCAGCTAACCCTGACCTGCCTGAGTGCAACCAGTAAGGTCCATAAAATGGGAAGAGTTTGACCTTGGCAAGCTGTGTGCAGTACAATGCCATCATTATTTGCACTACTGCAGACTTCTTTTCCTTTGTTCTTCTAGGTGGTGGGGGTCCTTCCTTTTTTATAGCTGTAATGGCACAGAGGCTGCAAGGCACTTTCTGTAGTGTACTCTCCCTCCACACACGCTTCAGAGCTGACTCTCAAACTTCCTCTGGGTGGAGGTGACCATCTAGTGGTTACACACCTGGAGGCATTTAGGTTGTCAGACCTTATCATTTTCTCTTTGAACATCTGGTGGCAACACTCGACACTACAAATGGCTTTTGTTGCCAGTTTTGATTAAACCCAGCCAGTAGAAATGCAATATGCAGGTCACACAAGCCACTTCCAGCCATATAGGTCACTGTTTCCAAGTCACTGCTCCTCCTACAGACTGTGCTGCCACTCAGCGAGATCTGGACAGGCTGGAGAGCTGGGCTGAGAAAAATCTCATGAGCTATAACAAGAGTAAGTGCAGAGTCTTGCATCTGGGCAAGAACAACCCCAGGTACCAGTACAGGCTGGGGACTGACCTGTTGGAGTGTAGAGTAGGGGAAAGGGACTTGGGGGTCCTGGTGGACAGCAGGATGACCATGAGCCAGCAGTGTGCTGCTGTGGCCAAGAAGGCCAACAGCATCCTGGGGTGGATTAGAAGAGGGGTGGTTAGCAGATCAAGAGAGGTTCTTCTCCCCCTCTACTCTGCCCTGCTGAGACCACACCTGGAGTATTGTGTCCAGTTCTGGGCTCCTCAGTTCAAGAGGGATGTGATGCTGCTGGAGAGAGTTCAGCGTAGGGCAACGAGGATGATGAAGGAGGTGGAGCACCTCCCTTATGAGGAGAGCCTGAGGGAGCTGGGTCTCTTTAGCTTGGAGGAGACTGAGGGGTGACCTCGTTAATGTCTACAAATATTTGAGGGGTGGGTGTCAGGACGATGGAGCCAGGCTCTTCTCAGTGTCATCTAGTGATAGGATGAGGGGCAATGGTTGTAAGCTGGAACATAGGAGGTTCCACATCAACCTGAGAAGGAACTTCTTCCCAGTGAGGGTGACGGAGCACTGGAACAGGCTGCCCAGGGGGGTTGTGGAGTCTCCTTCTCTGGAGATGTTCAAGACCCAACTGGACAGGTTCCTGTGTGACTTGGTGTAGGTGATCCTGCTGTGTCAGGGGGATTGGACTAGATGATCTTTCGAGGTCCCTTCCAATCCGTAGTGATTCTGTGATTCTATGATTCCTGTTACTTAACTCACTGACAGGATTCGTTTAATCTTTTTCTCTCTTCACAGACAATGACAAAACTAAACACTGTCTTTGATGGAGAAGCCAGAGACCCAGGTAACAAAAAGCAGTGGAGAGCGGATGGGAACAGTTGGCTGAAAACAAGCTGCATTAGTTGATTTAAATCTGGTTTGGCATTTGCTTTTCTTATTTCATGTTTGCTGTTTCCAAGGAGAATGGGAGCTGCATTTCACAGACAGTGACAATCAAGACAGTGCCCCAGTAACACTTCTAATGGTTGAGTATACATGGTCTGGAGGGTGTGCAGCATGTTGTCCTCCTAGCAGGTTTTGCTACTTCGGATCGGCAAATCTACCTGCAAAAGTTGTCACAGACACGTCTATAATGGCCTCGTTCATCATGGCCAAAGGCAAAGGTTTGGGGAGCGCTAGTGCTGACAGCGAAGGACTGTGGATGTGTTTGTTACGCTGCCCACGTTAGTTTGTGGTAGCCATGACCTGTATGGAGAGCTCCAGGATCACGAGAAAGTTCATGTTCTGAAACAGAAATGCCTTGAATATTCCTGTTCCCCAAAGTGCAGCGCCAGGTTCTGTACGGATAGAACATCACCCCCCTCTGTGGCCACAGCATCCCCCTCTGTGGCCACCATCACACACAGGTCCCCACGCTTGCTTGCAGAAACAGGCTTTCCCTTTCAGGTTGCCTCCCAGCTCAGCTGATTGATCTGGGTGCTTTATGTTTTGTGCTTCAAGCCCATCCTGGAGAGAAGCATCATGTCTCATTCTGCTAAAGCAGAGTTTAATGATTTTAATGGCTTGTTTTTTCTCTCTTGTAAGTCACTGGCAATATGTATGAATTCAATACAACATCAGGGGCCCGGAGGTGGAAGAAGGGTAATGAGCCCCTTCAGCCAGCGCCAGCTCTGCAGGTAACACCCAGTGCCACACACAGTGATGGCCAGAGGACAGATGGAGCAGAGAAGCCAGGCAAAAAAGAACTGTCAGAGAAGAGGAAAGAGCCAACTACTGAGACAAGGCAGACACTGACCTCCTATCCAAAATAGAACACTGTCAAACCTCAAATCACAGTGTGTGAGACTCCAAGGTGTCTCCCAAAGACTCCTGCTCTGAACAACCAAAGAATCAGATATGATTTTCTCTCCTTATATCTCAGCTGCAAAATATAAGATGGACATTGCTGTGTAAACTGGACCCAAAGACAGGATGAAGCTGTCTGGCAGGTGCAGTTAAGAGTGGGAGAGGAGGATGTGAAAGGGAAAGAAGAAAATGAAAGCAAAGTCATGGACAGAAGCACTCACTGCCCACTGGCCCTGGGCTACAGCCTCTGGCAGTTTCTTCCTGGAAGAGCTCTGCACCCTGAGACTGTCATGGCCACATCCTCTGACTGCCCTCGGGGAGGGCAGCACACAACGAGCACCCTTTCTCACCAGTGAATGGGCTCTCCCATCCCTGCCAAGCAGCAGAATGGCTGGAAAGCACTTCAGTGTGGAAAAGTGTGCTGGTTAAAAGCTAAACACCTTTTGTTTTCATTGAGTGCTTTATTCCAGCCCTTCCTCACCCTCCCACCTCGCCATAGAAAAGACCATGGCTGGAAGCAGAGTGGAGAAACCCCAGAGCTTGCAATGGTACAACAGGCTGTCATGTCAGCACTTTCAGCTTATTTATCTCTGGTAACACCAGCACCTTTGGCATTTCCTCTGCCATGCTCAATGTCTTACAGAATCAAGTGGGACACACTCAAAAGAATAATGACAGTAAAAATGCGTGGGCTTAAATAACCTCTCTGAGGGTGGACATGCACAATGTAACTTCTAGGAACTCCAAATAAAACAAGCAAATCCTACCAAACAATTACCTCAAACTGAAGAAAATTAATGATAAATTAGTAGTATTTTTGGCAGCAAGGAACTGATGTTGGGTGTCAAAAGAAAATCTCAGTTTAAGCTGAGCAGGGAGAGTCGATGAAGATTTGACCCCATCTGTGGCATGTGCTGGTTTCTGTTGTACAGCAGAGAACCTGGATGGAGAGGCCCAGGCTAACTTCACCAAGGGTCCTGTGCTTTACAAACCACCCGGCGTGGTGCTGTGACTCCGCTTGGCTCCGAAGAAGCAGTTTGGCTCAGCAACAACTTCCCTTACAAGCAGCAAATTTCATTTCACAAACCAGTGTGTTGGGAACACCACAGTGACAGAAACAGTGACTTCCACCCTCGGAGCGTGTTCTCGGTCTCGTGTGTCCGTGTGGTGTTTATAGCGTTGTCTGACCCTGCAGCACCAACAGGGCTAGCCAAATGTTCGGGGCTCCAGCCCACCCCTGGTTGCGTGTGTTTGCTGTAGAACGATGTGTTTGATCTCTCTGTGGGTGGTTTTCAGTGGCACAGAGAAATTCTGCAGTAACTGGGAGACCTGCTGTAGCTCTGACCTGTCACTCTGACATTAAGCTGCCCACAGGCACGCTTGCCACCTACAAATGTTAAATCTTTGTTAGCTGAAGAAGTTAACTGCACAGCTACTATGAGAGGAATGCACGTCGTTATTTATCTCCTTGGGCATTCCTCTAGGGAAGCTGCTCTGCTTCCTTGAGCCATCTCATTCTACTTTTGTGATTAAGAGAGGAATAAGTACCTTCTTCTAAAGGAAGGCAGCTACAGACAGTACTTTCAGCCAGGAAACCTGGAAAGGGATGGATATAAACTTCTCTTTATTTACACCTACTCCTGCTGTTGAACTGTACAAATGCCTTTTCTTTCTTCTCCGGAAAGAAACCCCTAACAGCAGCGCAAGAGCGCGCTTGGAGCATCCGTGTGTGCAAACACACTGCCAGGGCCAACACTGCTGCTGCTGCAGTGTCCCACAGCTGGCCAGCAGCTGTGTGAAAGTGACTGCCCTCAGAGTGATGCTCACATACTGTAATCTCTGAACAACTGACAGCTCTACAGAGACACCAGACCTAAGAGTGGGATGTCATCTAATACAGCTTTAACACATTGGACCTAAGACCTACCAGATCTAAGCACTAACACTGCTCAGAGTGCCTCTGTCCAGTTCAGCAGGGGTACCCAGCGTTCTGGGAGGCACGTGCAGGCAAGAGAAGGCATCTTGTGAGTCCCATGGAACTTGCTGCACAGGAAGTATGAGTATGAGCACAGCTACATCCTTCCTTACACTGTTGCTTCAAGGTGTACAGTGCTAATTGCCAGCTACAGCTAGGTCTTCATCCTCATATACACTGTAGGACATATTTTGGCCATGCACAACTCTACTTTTCTTGCTCAGGATCTACAAATCCAAAGAATACACTCTCTACAACTACCTGAAAGGACGTTGTGGAGAGGTTGGTGCTGGTCTCTTCTCACAAGCAGATAGAACAAGAGGGAACGGGTTCAAGTTCCGACAGGGTAGGTTTAGACTGGATATTAGGAAGAATTTTTTCACAGGAAGGGTGGTCAAGCACTGGAAGGGGCTTCCCAGGGAGGTGGTTGAGTTGCCATCCCTGGATGTGTTTAAAGATCGTTTGGATGAGGTGTCAAGCGATATAGTTCAGGAGTGAACTTGTAAAGGAGGGTAGATGGTTGGACTTGATGATCCCAGGGGTCTTCTCCAGCCAGAGTGATTCTGTGATTCTGTGATGACAAGGCTTTACTGGAGCGTCAACTTTACTCAAAAGTGGTACTATTTTTCTGTCAGCTGCCTCTGCTGCTATTGACTTTCTCCCCTGAGAAGGAATCAAGGATGGATTCAGGTCTCACTGAGCTGAAGCACAGCCATTCTCAGAACTGACTGCCCTAGACGTATGCTTATTGCATAGTGTATGGAACAATATATGAAAGGGCACTTTGAAAGTGTTTCAAAGAAACACATACTCCTTCATAAAATCTGGATTATAATACACCGTGCAGTTCAGATTCACATGTTAGGAACAACAGCTCATTTCTAAACCAGCTTTTGTGCTTTCTTTGTTCACAAGAGTCTTTGATTATGCAGGCTCAGGGGTAAATCTACCACCAGATGGACTTAGAGCAATGATTAAGTATAGACCCTGTTGTTGAGGGTCAGACAGACTAAATGGCAACAGCCTCAGTAGTCTTCAACAGCTCTGTTAGTATCAGTGTGTAGTTAGAAGCTGTGAGCTTTGGTGCTATTTATTTTAGGATGATGACTCCAACAAGCTAAGACAGTGGAGTCTCCTTCACTGGAGATATTCAAGACCTGCCTGGATGTGTTCCTGTGTGCCCTGGTGTAGGTGATCCTGCTGTGGCAGGGGGATTAGACTAGATGATCTTTCAAGGTCCCTTCCAATCCGTAATGATTCTGTGAGTCCATGATTCAAAGAAGAAGAAGAAGAAGAAGAAGAAAAAGAAGAAGAAGAAGAAGAAGAAGAAGAAGCAGAAGAAAGCCACCTAGTTGGCTTAAACAAGCAGAGTGGCTGAGGGCACAAGTTCCTGACCTTCAGCTTCCTGTTAAACATTTTGCATCAATTTTATATAAAGCCTAGAAAATCGGTGAATCCTGCCATAGCTCCTGATCGCTGTGTCTCCACCTATTAAACATCTCTGAAGGTCTTTGAGGCCTTTGGGTTAACATTGCTCTGCAAGTTTCAAGAGTGATAACAGAAGAGCAGAGGTCAGTTTCCCTGACTGGGCCGAGTTCCTCTGGTAGATAAGGTGTCATCGTTTTATTGGCTTGTGTTGCTTTTCCAAAGTGAATATACTTCCAACGCACAAATGTTCTGCTTTCATCTTGCTGCTATAAATAGCACTCACAAAGCACATCAGAACTCTCAGCTTCCAGCCATGCAACTTCATTTACATCAAGGCATGTAAAAGTGCTGATGCTATGTTTGTTCATGGTCTCCAGGAGACCTATGCAGCAGAACTGTTTCAGCTGCCAAGAGTGGAGAGTGTCTGCCCAGGAGGCTGCTGCATTGTGGCTGCTCACTAGGAACAGGAGATAGGGCTTGGACCCCCTCAGAGAATCAGTAATGGGGAACAGTCCTCCCGCTCCTCAGTAAACAGTTATCTGCTAGGTTGTTTTATGAGCCCTAGGTTGCCACACAGTGATGGAAATACCATTTTAACAACAGCAGCCACAACTGCATATTGCATATGCCCCAGCTGATTAGCCCTGTGCAGGGCTACAGCTGAAAGGCCGAGTACAGGCTCAGTGCCTGCAAGGCTTCAGCTGCACGTGCCTTGTCTGAGCCAGTCTCTGCACGCTCCCCGTCTAGTCCCTGGGGAGAAAGAGACAGTCGGGGGGTGACGTACTGCGAAGCAGATATCTGATGTCTAGAGTAGATCAGATGAACTGTGACATAAAAGCAGCTCTTTCTGGCCGACTAGATCGAATATCAACACCTGCACCCCACACATGCAAAGGTAGATGGCCGAGTCCCAGCTCATGTTGTTCACACAGGCTTGTGCTGCTGCCCCTGCGCTCCACTCGAGGAAGTTGAAAATCAGTGAGAAGCTCAGCACAGAGCTCAGCCTGGTTCTGCTGCTGCCTCCTTACATCCTAGGAGATGAGGCACCATCCGTGCTTTATTAGGTTTCTGAGGTCTGCAGGCTGTTTCCTGAGACCTGCCTTCAGGGTCATTCTGCATCCGGAAGCACGTTAGGAGAACGTGCTTCAAAGCAACCGAGGAGACAAGCATGGGCCTGGCCAGGAGACTGAAGATAGAGATAAACTTCAGTGAGTTTCTGCAGCAAACTCCATATTATTGAGTTAAAGACACACTTGAAAACAGAATAGATTAACAGATCTTACTCCAAATGTTATTCAAGGGTGTCACCTCTGCAGGGCTCTGGTACCAACCTCCAGCTGCCTCAGCTCAATTGACCCAGGCAATTGACTCACTAGGACCTGACAAGGCTCTCGATTAACTTCCAAGGCTTTAAGCATTTGTGAATGACCCAGACAAGGTAAGGCCTTGTCCAGCCAGGCAGCTGTGTCTGGATGCTGGCTGGGGCTATGCAGACAGGAGCTGCCTGGATGAGCCCTACCAGGCTGGGTCTCTGCTCACCCCATGGTGTCCGGGCTGCCAGTGAGCCCTGGCAGGCAACTGCTTCCAGAGTGGCTGTGCAAATCCCAGCAAAATGAGCCTCGGGGAGCTTTGCAGGCTGGTGATGGTCCATGTGGGCAGCACAGATCGTGGGTGTACAATCTGCCAGATCCCACACTTGGCAGAACTCTGGGCCAGGAAAGCTGCCAGGACAACTTGTGCATGTCCAGGCAGAGGAGAAAGGAGAAGCATCAACATTCCCTTTACTAACCCGACCCCAGCTCGTCCTATCCATCTCTCCTCCCCCTTAATTGCTAAAAGCTATAGGATAGCGGGGGTCTCTGCCATCCAGTGACCAGTCAGCCTCTAACCAGTGCCTTTGGGTGCTGCCGACACAGAAGAGGGAAACTGAGGCACGGGGCTCCTCTACAGACCCGCAAGTGCAGCGGGTCCGAACGTGCCAGCCAGCTGGCACTGCTGGCACCGGACTCCACGTAGACTCCCCAGGCCCGGGGTCCCCCGCCTCTCGCAGCCGCTGTCCCGTCGGTCCCGGGAGCGGGACCCTCGGCGGCCCTCGCTTGAGCGGAGCAACAGTGACTCCCGGCGGCGCGGGAGGGCTCCGGCCGGGAACCCGCTGCCGGTCCCGAGTGCGGAGCTGCGAGCGCTGCCACCCCCCCACCCACCCGGAGGGTGCCGGTCCCGGGCAGGGGGAGGGAAGGGACCAGGACCATAACGCTGCAGACTTGTCCAGAAAGAGGCGATCCCATTACAGGACTAATTTTCGTGCAGAGCACACCGGGTCACTTCTGGAGCCATCGAGTGCCCTGGTTTTGAGCTTTTGCCCTTCACGATGCTGAACTGAAGCCGTTCCTTGCTGTTTGTGTGAGCCACAGGATGGCAGCTCCCGTGCTTCACCTTCCTGTGCTATCTCTGTGCAGCCTGGGTGCTGCTAGCAGGCGGGGAAGGATGCTCCGGCGTTTCTTTGCCAGAGAGCAAAGCAGTAAGGAATTGGATCCAACTCATTTTCATGCTGAAATCCTTGAACGCTCCTCCCTGCAATATCCAGCCTGACCGCTTCTTCCACTGCAGGCAGACAGTATAACCACACTGACATCTACAGAGGAGGCTGAGCTTTCCCCACCGACTGCCAGCAGCCAGATCCAACCAACACGCCGCTAGTACACCAGGTTATGCTCTTTTGTCCCCTTCTCCCCATCTCTGTTGTGCTTGGTGTGAGGGACACAGCTCAGATGATAAGTGAAAAACTAAACTAACAGACACTTCAGGCCAAAATGTCAGTGCTGTTCTGACAGCTAAGTCAGGACAAAGTTGTATGCTCCCAGGATTTCTTCATGCACAGCCAGGGTTGAATCAATACCATGTTCTTACACGCTCCTGAAGACATCCTGCCCCATCACTGAACCAGAAGCTTTTTCTCTGAGTTAAAAGAGCATTAACTTACCCACTTAGCAAAATAAAACAGCAGCCAGCCCCAGGGTGCCTCCAGCCAGAACTTGGCTGTATTCACTCTGCGATCTCTTCTTGCATGAGAGATGGACTGTCCTTTCAGCTTTGTTAGCTGTAGGGAACAACATGACTGCAACTGAATAGGAGCCCATGGAATTAGTACTGAAGGGACTGATCCTTCACAGTCCTACCCATTTCGAGGGGACCAGCCCTGATGCACAGCAGGCAAGACTCTGTCAATCCAGACTGAAGACCTATTGTACTGGTTGTAGACCCATACAAGTAACTGTCCAGCAATTCAGAGAATAAGTTCATGGTCTCTTGAAGAAGAAAAGAGAGAACTTTCAAGTTTCCAGCAGTCCACTCGATTGCCAGCAAGGTTGAAATCACTGAAGTTCCCACACTGGCCACATACAAAACCACATATTCAGTAGAGTTCAAAATGTGATTACATCCTTGATTAAGAGCTTGTGGGTCCTCAAGATAAGATGGAAACACAGGCCTTCTGACTTCTTTGGTCTAGCAGCGCCTCAAATCCATTTCTTTTTCTAGCTTCATCCTCGAGATGCTCTTCGTGGAGCTGAGTGCAAACCTTACAGCCTCCTGTGTCTGCCAGTCCTTTCTCATTACTTTTGATGCACAGTCTCTGTGGAAACTAAAGCTAAAAATAATCACCCTCATCTCTTCTACTGGCACATGCTGTTTTCTTCTCTAACTCTAACTGCTTGGTGTACCTGCACTCGCAAACTCCTGGGAAGACACCCTACCAGTACCTTACCCATTCCTGCAGCAGTCCTCTCCAGGGACACTGCTGATGCTGTGCCTAGGATCGCTGCTTGTAAATGGTCATGAAGATGCCTTCTACGCCACAGTCCCTACCAGGAACTTCTGGCAAACCTCACTTATGCTCTGAGCTTTCGCAGCTTGAAGGGCTATATCATCTTTCTGCTTGGGTATGGTTATTAGCATGTTGTGTCATTTCCTCTACTCTCCTCTTCTGACAACAGATCGTTTTCTGCTGGCCAGCTGAACGAAGTGAAATGTTCAGCTGAACGGCAGCCTGTTCCCGTGGTGTAAATGTGACTTGTGCCAGCAGTGCCACAACCACACCGTGTCAGCAAAGACCCCAAAGGGAATGGTTCAGAGAGAGAGTGCACATTCTACAAGGTGAGTTGGCACAATAGCAAACCCAAGGACAGGCTTCTTTAGCCCACACATACCCAGAAGGAACTTATAACCATCCCCTGCCTGGGCAGCCTGTTCCAGGTCTTGATGACCCTTTCTGTTAAGTTCCTCCTAATGTCTAAGTTCTCCTGGTGCAGCCTTGAGGCCATTTCCTCTCTCTTTCTGTGGCCCCTTTGAAGAGAGGGAGACATCCTGAGATGCAACGCTCCATCAAACCCTTATATAAGAACAGTTCAGCCTAAAGGCATCACAGCCTCCTTTTGCTGTGTTCAGACTAGGATGTCGCACAACATCAGCAAAAAATATGTTTTCATTAGCTAGCCAGCATGTGTCCTTTCTAGTTTGCCCAATCTTTTGTTTCTTTGCTGGACCACAAGATGTGTGTCACTGCGTGCAGCAACCTTGAGAAGCCACCCACACGGTGCCGAGTGATCCTGCTGAAGATAGGAACAATGTAATAGAACTGACAGAACAACCTCAAGAGCTTCCAGGCCACCAACACTTCTTCATGGAAGGAGGTGCATGTCATTTCAGCATGCAGGTCCAGGGGCGACACAGGCTAAGCATTCTGGCGTTGCTGTAGAGCTTAGGAGGTGAAACTGGAGGATGCAGTTTCTGTCTTACTGTGACAGTTGTGGGAGCAGCGACAATGATTTTAACTGCTGATAGAGCCAGAGAAAAAGGAGAAAATAACTGCTTTGACCTGAGAACTGTGTTAAAGACAACACTAAAACTTGACAAAGAGTGCATCCTGGTGCTCAAAAAGGTAATAATGGAATACAGGATTTTCAGTTCAAAAAAGGGAGAGGAAAGCCACAGAAGCAGCAGGATCCAACAGAAGGATTAGCGTGCACAGTGCAGCCGCTCACCCTAGAGCAAGGGAACCTGATCATATTAAATGTGAAGCTAAAATTAGATGCTGGCAAAAGCAGATCAGGATGCAAAAATTAAAAATAGCTGCTGTATCTGAAGAAAGTGGCAGAGAATTAGATTTGAAGTCACCAGAGGAAGATGATTTAGAGGATGAGCTGTATAAATGGGAAAAGAAAAAGGAGCTGGCAAGAGCAGCATGTGTAACAGCTCAGCTACCCTGCCAAGACAGGAGAGTGCAGCGGGGAAGCTGCTGCTGCTGCTTTACAAGACAAGAAGTGGCTCAGGAGATCTGGGACAGACAGCTGCTGATCTCGGGCCACAGAAAGTGTGAGCCTTTTAGACACTACTCCAAACTGAATTAAACGGAAATGCGAGAGGTAGATCGATCAGTGCTTGCGCCTTACTCAGACCGTGAGTAAAGGAGGAGCCTTTTCAGTGACTGTGTTAAGTCAAATTGCTGCACAGACAGGTGAGAAGGAACTGCAGCTAGCAGCACTAACATTAGCCTAAAGCCAGAAAAAACAGGACATATTGTGTGAATAAATGAGGGATTGTTCAGGTGTTGGCAGGATGCAACAGCAAGTACAACCCACTCACGGCCAGTGTGACACAGGTACCTGCAGCTCTCCCAGCAGCAACTCAACCCCATTACTTCAGCAGGGGAAGGGTTATGAGAACTGGCTGCCCAAAGACACCCCTACTTCTTGCAATTACTGCTGATGTTGCAGAACAAGAGGGAACCTACCTAGCTAGATACCTATAAAATCTTAATGAGCATTATGAGTTTGGTCCAGAAAGTAGAAAGGGAGATTTCAGGGAGACTTCCAGTGTTGGCCAAGGAGGGTCCGATGGGGACAGGTGTGGACAGTGGGGAATAGGGTCTGGCTGAGACAGATTTTCTTAAGGAAAGAGTGTGGGAGAAAGATGGTCACAGCGCAGATCTCTCTAGCCCCTAGAGTTGCCCTGAAACAAAGGGCAAAAATCCTTGGCTGTGTCCTTATGGCCACATGTCTTAAGGATGGCACAATCCAGCTCTATACTGCTGCCTTCCCAACTCAAGATAAAGAATGAAGCATCCAGGTGAGAAGAGTGCTACTGAGCACAGGCACGGTTTTGGAAGTTCCAGGGGAAAAGTGTAAAGAAAGGTTCTGAAAACACAAGTCAGAAGTTCTGGTTTCTTTTTCCTTGCTCTCAGTGCTGAACGGCCACAGGACAGTTACTAAGGAGACTTCTAGACTCACTTGACGTGCCACAAGAAAGGAAACTCTGCCCTGCACTCCTGCCCTGTAGTGTTGTTTTGAACAATTTAATGAGTCAGGTTGATACTTAAAGGTGGCCAAGCAGCAAAACTGGCCTCTGACTTCATGGCAAATCTGATAGGAATTAAGACATCTTCAATACTGAAGATAAATGGAGATGATCCAGGATGATCCAGGATACCTGATGTGCAGGTATGCTTTGCTTGAGAGTCAGGCACTTACAGAAGCATCAGGGACTGTCTTAAGACAGCTTCAAAGAGTAAGGTACCACACCAGCTCCCCAGGAGTCTGCAGCACGGTGCAGCACAGCATGAGCAACTTCTCCACCTTTATGGAGGGCTTAGTTCTAACAAATAGGAAACATCAAAAGGCTGCAGCTAACCTGCATCCTCAGGCAGGTGTTGAACCCAGTTTCTCTTAGCTCTTCACATCAAGACAGCACCTGTTGTCTTTCTTGCCTTCAATGAAGGCCACACACGTACACTCTTCACTACCTGCAGCAGAAGGTGTGCAAGCAGAGTCAGAGCTCCCATGAACTCACTGGACATCACAAAGTACTGTTCATCTCTAGTACAACAAATACCAGTAAAATAAGTAGCGCTGGCCTGTTAGCTGGCATTTCTGTGCCCCACCTGTCCCCAGCCTGTGCTTGAGACAGGTTTGCTTGCAGGAGAGACCATAGCAATGGAGATCCCAGAAACACACCTTGAGCCCTGTCTGCACTGGTAACTGGGGATCTGATGCTGTCAGATATCTCTGGGGCTTCAGTTCCTATGGTTTTTCTTGCAGGTTTGTGGAGAATATCTCTAGCATCACACCAGGTGTCAGACTTCATTTTCACTTGTGAGAGCTGTGTAACCATAGCCTGCTACCAGGAGAACTCAAGCAGCATAAGGGGATTTTCATAAGCTTGCTGTGCTGATGGCTGTCAGAGAGATTGCTGCTAGCTGAGGCTACCATACCTGTAGAGACCTGGCAGATTTCCAGGCCCTTTGTTCCCTCAGTGCAGAGGGATCAAGCACACTGCTTCTCCCGATAGCAACCGTGACTCTTGTGCAGTTATGATAAAGCTGGTAAATCAGTCAGAGGGTCTTTTTTTTTCTCCCCCCAACTCTCATGAGTCAATAAGACACTGAGTATTTCAGTGCTGCCATGGTGAGTGCGGTGCCCCTTCAAAGGCAAAGACTGCTCAGCCCTTTGTGGGTGCCCAGGGTAAACGAGAGCAGCTGCTTGCTCCTGCTGCACAATGCTTTCCATCTCATCTCAGCTGCAGGACTCCAGCAGACATCAAAGCCAGCAGCTCCCTGCATCAATCCCTCCCTCTTGCAAAGGAAAACAAGTCTTATCCTAATGAGCCAGAGGGGGACATGTGCTTACGAGTCCATTTAATAATTTTGCTTGCTGTGGACTGCATGTGATAGTCACCTCAGAGCTGGCAGAGCTGGGCCACGGTAACATTTAGCTGTGCAGAACACGCAAGTGCAGACTGAATATCCACAAAACAGCCGTACATCCGTTGGTCTGTGTTTCACCAGCCAGTCCTGATGGGTTCTCCTGTGGAAAACAGGAGAGTCTCTTTGGATGCCTGTTCAGTTTAAGGTTTTGATCATAGGATCAGAGGATGTTAGGGGTTGGAAGGGACCCAAGAGATCATCGAGTCCAACCCCCCTGCCGGAGCAGGACAAAACTATCTAACACAGATCACAGAGGAACGCATCCAGGCGGCCTTGAAAGTCCCCAGAGAAGGAGACTCCACGACCTCCCTGGGGAGTCTGTTCCAGTGCTCCGTGACCCTCACAGTAAAGAAGTTCCCCCTTGTGTTGAGGCAGAACCTCCTCTGCTGCAACTTACACCCATTGCTCCTTGTCCTGTCACAGGGAGCAAGTGAAAAGAGCCTGTCCCCCCCCTCCTGGCCAGCCTTCAGGTACTTATAAACATTGATCAAATCTCCCCTAAGTCTTCTCTTCTCCAGACTAAAAAGCCCCAAGTCCCTCAGCCTCTC
>VXBP01009727.1:135409-178076 GCA_013400115.1 Rhinopomastus cyanomelas
CACCTTCCTTGTTCTTCCTCTTTCTACTGATATATTTGTAGAAGCCTTTCTTGTTCTGTTTTACCACCCTTGCCAGCTTCAGTTCCAAGAGGGCTTTGGCCTTCCTTGTTGCTTTCCTGCAATCCCTGACTACTTCCCTATAGTTCTCTCAAGTGACAAATCCCTTCTTCCATGAATTGTAAGATTCCTTCTTGCCTGAGATTTCCTTCAGGAGCTTCTTGTTCAACCATGCAGGTCTCCTAGCACGTCTACCTGATTTTTTATTCAGGGGAATGCACCTAGCTTGTTGAAACAGTCAGTGATGGTGTGCTAAGCCTTCCAGCTTTTGGCTGTCCATCTCAAGCCCTAGCCATCAGTAAGGCGCGCACCGAGCTAACCCATTCCCACTCACACACATGCAGAAATACACAATCTTAGAACTAATTCATCCCAATGACCCCAACAAGGGTTGTTTGTGACAAAGTCAGTTCAGCTTAGAACTTCAGTTGAGTAAACACAGTTGTGTTCAAAATGAGAACTGTAAATGTTAAAAAAAAGCCTTCTAGCTGCAGCACATGTGAACTGAAATCCCAAAGAAGGGTGAGATTGAAAAGCATAAACTATAATTAGCAGGATTCTTTCTTGGGCAACATAGAAGGCCACTGGCTAAAAGATGCACGCGTACAAAAATGATGCAGAGGCAAGCAGCGGCCCATCAGGTGTTAGAGAAAAACCCACAGCACAGAGAAGGTCCTTCTGAAAACACCCCCAAACCTTCATTCACCCTCTAGCTAGTACTCTAGTACTACTGACCTTAATCAGGTGACAACTTCTCATCTATGTTAAGCTGATTTTCAACATTTAAAATATAGTAAGGGAATTATTACCAAATCTCCTAAATACTGAGTGTCACAGAGTCATAGAACCATAAGGGATTGGAAGGGACCTCAGTCATGGCAATGTTGCACCAGTGATCCTGTCACAGTTCACACAGCCTCCTCTCGCGTGTGTCTGTTAGGAGGAAAACAAGAGTCCGGTTGGTTTGGACCTGACAACAAGAAAAAGAAATTCCTATGCGCAGAAACAAAGACATTTTCTTCTCCCAACTCTTCCCTTTCCCACCCTTCCCAACTATTCATAGTGGGGTGTATATATATATAAAAACATTACAAAACAAGCCATCTGCAACAACCATCAGTTCAGGGCAGCACTAGGCAATAAGTGAGCTCACTTCAAGGAGTAGTGAGGATTTACGGTCCAAAACCAGTAGTGGAGTGTGGAACTGATGCAAATGAAGAGATCAGAGAGGATGTCACGAAAGCTGTTGTCAGGAGGGGTTCAAGAGGCAATAGAGAGCACAGAACACTTACAAATGACACCCCCTCAGATTTTTCTGTCTCAGTGCTTTAGATCTCAATAAAAGCATCGTCACTGATTCATGCACAGCCTTTACACAGCAGTCACTTACAGCTCAAGGCTATTCTATAGCAGAGACAAGAGATCACAGCATCATAGAACATCGGGGATTGGAAGGGACCTCGAAAGATCATCTAGTCCAATCCCCCTGACACAGCAGAACCACCTAGACCAAGTCACACAGGAACACATCCAGGCAGGTTTTAAATATCTCCAAAGGAGGAGACTCCACAATCCCCCTGGGCAGCCCCTTCCAGGCCTCTGTCACCCTCACTGGGAAGAAGTTCCTTCTCATATTGATGTGGAACCTATGTTCCAGCTCACACCCACTGCCCCTCGTCCTATCACTAGATGACACTGAGCAGAGCCTGGCTCCATCCTCCTGACACCCACCCTTCACATATTTATAAACATTAATGAGGTCACCCCTCAGTCTCCTTTTTTCCAAACTAAAGAGACCCAGCTCCCTCAGCCTCTCCTCAGAAGGGAGGTGGTTCTACTCCCTTAATCTTTGTGGCTCTGTGCTGGACTGTCTCCAGCAGTTCTGTGTCTTTCTTGGACTGAGCAGCCCACAGCTGGACACAATATTTCTGATGTGGTCTCACCAGGGCAGAGTAGAGGGGGAACAGACCTACTCTTGATCTGCTAACCACCCCCCTTGATCACAATTTTCTCTTTATTTTTAATACAGCCAATGAAGCTTCAAGACTCAGTTCAACCTGCTGAAGTGACAGAAGATATAATGGCAGAACTGGTTTTGTGATGGCAGCAGAAGTGCAGAGAACACAGCTCTGCTAGCCTGCTAGCAGAACGCACATGCCCTGGCCCACCTGCTTGTGAACGCTGCCTAAACAAATGTGTGGCAAGAGCTGGGTCAATGACACTCAACACCGGTCTGCCTCAAGATCTTTGTATGTCAAGTTCAGAACCCTTCACTGTCAGAACAATTTGTCAGTTTAATTAGCCCTTTGTATCACAGGCCAGGGTTATTAAAAAAATTGAAAAAAAAAAAATCAAGTACACCTCACTTCTAAACTTCAAAAAGATACTATCCTTCCTAAATCCCCCATTCTTGTCCTTCTGAGAATTCCCTCTTGGGCTGCAGAGGGCCCAGAAGACATGAATGTCCTGAGAAGACTGGATGAAGGTTTTGAGTGCTGTGCTTTTGATGCACAAGCTAGAGTTGAGCGCTGCATGTCTCATCTTCCCTCCTGGGCCTTGGTAAAGCTGGGACTTCTCAGCTTTAAGAGAAGCTTGCAAGGGGACTTGGTCACTGTATATAAACAGTGGAAGACCCAGTGTCAAAAAGAAAGATGATCTCTTCTCACCTGCATCCTGTGCTAGGACAAGGGATAATGGGTGTAAGTTGGAGCACAAGAAGTTCCATCTCAATACGGGAAAGGATTTCTTTTCTGCAAGGGTTACTGAACACTGGAGCAGGCTGCACTGGGAGGTTGTGGAGTCTACTCCTCTAGAGCTTCAAGAGCCATCCGGATGGGTTCCTGTGTAACCTGTCTCAGTTTCTGTGATCCTGTGGAGCAGGGGAGGTGGGCTTTATGAGTCCTGGAGGTCTGTTCCAGCCCTCAATGATCAGCACATCTGTGTAACAGCAAGTACTGCTGAGGAAACAGCAGCAGCTCATGCTATCAAGTCACTTACCATGGAAACAAGGAGGAAATAGAACATTGGGCTCCCTTCCTTTTTCACAAGGAAATTCAAATCATGGACAGTGGTAAGTAATAAACTTCCCCCGTGGGCTGGCAGAAACAAAAATGCCAGGCAGCACCAAGCAGCTTTAGTCTGCAGGAGCTATAGGTCATCCTCTGCAAAAAACCTCAAGGCATCACCCAAAACCCCTTCTGCAGCACAGAAACCTCCTTCAGCTGGCAAGGTCAGCAGGAACCAAGCTCGTGTCCATTAGGTACAAAGCAAATACGCTTGCATCACTGCTAGAGCAGTAAAGGACTCAAGGCACATTCCTTCTGTACCAATCACACTTTATTACACTCTTTGGAGTGGAAGTTTACCAGCAGAAAGTCAGCAGCTCTGGGACACTGAACAACACAATTATATATTACATCCATGTTCCTCCTAAACAGCAGGAAGGAGGAATAACCCTCCTCCCCACCCCAAACAACCACCGACTAGATTGTCAAAACCACCATTTTCTGAACGATCCACAGAGAGGCAGATATCTTAGTCTATGTGAGACCAACCAAACATCGCTCCCATTGAACACTGAGCATCATCAACAAAGCCTCCATCATATTCAGACGTCTCCAGTTAGGTCCTGTCACACATCCCATGTTTCGGCTAAGGAAGCCGCAGTCACAGCCCAAATGCTGTTGCCTCTTCCACGTTGATTCTGTAAGGCTGATTTAAGAACCTATTAGGGTCAGTGTCCAGACAATCTTGATCTCTTCAGAAAGTAATAAAGCTGCACAACTCAAAGGCAGGTTTTGGGACAGCACAGTTCAGCTGGAGCACCTGAGACTTGCTGTCAAACCACAGCAGCAAACAGGTGTTTGCCCAAAGTACTATCAGTTGTTATTGCAATAAATCCTAAGGGTGTCAAGCTGTTGGCAATGTGATGCACAAGTGTCACCTCGATTTGTAGTCCTCTGTGAGGCGAGCATATGCCTGGGCTTTCAGACACTGCTTGGTGGGTTGTGCAGCTTGGTGTCCTTGTACACAAACCAAATGTTTCCTCCCCACAAAACCATGTTGAGCAAGCCAGACACCTGCAGGTTGAGAACACAAAGCAAAGACGTTTGGGTTTTGGATCCGCTGGCTTTGTCTGTAAGAAAAGCACCCAACAGCAGGAAACCCATCCCACAACAGATGTTTGCTTCAAGGTAAGTCAGAAACAGCCACTATATTTGTCACCTATGATTCCCACGTGGTTTAGAGTCTAAGAAGCCATTTTGATAGACTTCTCTGGACAACAAGCAGCTCAATGTACTGTCCACGGCACCAAGCGCGACACATTCTTTTCTCTCTCACCACCTTCACATGCACACAGCCACAGCCCATGGCTAGTGATTACTGGGCCAGTGAATAACAGCCAGTTTTGGAAAGCAGATGTCACTAGGAAGATGACACAATAAGCATGATCCTCTGCCCTGCAAAGGAGTTCACAGAGTTTTCCATGCACATGGACCTCACATCACCATATCACAAGGAACCTCTACTTCATGTGTCCACGTTCTCACAGTTCATTAAGCAGTCAGGTTCAGTGAGGGAAGGCAGAGGCAGGAAGCAGTGTTTCCTGCTTGCCTGTGTCAGCTGCTGAACCACTTTGGTGGCTCAGCAATGTATTTTGAGGTGCTCCACACTACAGAGTCATAGATGGAGGATTTCCAGAGACATTGGAGTCTACCTGCTCCAGAAACAGGCCCTACAGAGATCTTTGGGGAAATCGGTTTGTTTCTCAAGAAAAGGTTTGGTTTGCTTTACCACAGCATTGAATGACTCCTAGCCCATGAAGCAATCTTAGCAAGCGAGGCAGCATGCGACCAGGTGAACAGGCACCAGCACATCTGCTGCACAGATGTGGCAGAGGACATACATACCACAGACACATTCAGACTCTTCATGCTGGAGACTGAAGCAAAGCGGCAAGTTGTGGCTGGAGCTTTACAGGCTGCAATTCCCAGAATAATGTTGGCTCCTGTGGACACTTTGATGTCAGCAAGTGTTGCTGCCCAAGCAAAAGTACTGGCCAGCCACAGAAAGGCTGTTATGACTGTGACAGCCAAATCCTACAAGAGAGAAGCACTTGTTACTAGGCTAACAAAAGTTGCATCACTGCAGGTAAGAGAGCAAGGCATGGACAGTGTCAGCCCTATCACTGAAATCATCTCAGTGCTAACCACCACAGGCAACTCCAGCCACTAACACGTGGTAATTGCAGCACTGGTAACGAGCTGTGTTGATGCTCAGCACCTAAACTGTGTGCCTTTTGCATCTATGAAACATAAGCAGCTTTAGCCTTTGTAAGGAGTCAGTTTCTGGAGTCAGATGCCTAACACTTAGAAAATCTAAGTCCGAGTTAACTAAAGAGTGACAGGACAGGAGAAAATGTGGATTGTTTAAATATCATCAGCTGTTATGTGACAATTCCATTTTAAAAGGTCTGTTATGAAAAGGCCTGCACACAATCCTGAAGGTTTAACTCTGAGGATCGAGCCACTGGCAATAAAGGTGACTGATACACAAGGTAGCCACTTCCCTCTGCCAAGTGCATCCGCACAGTGGGTGTTTTACACAGGTAAAATTCAGAGAGACTACCAGAAGAGGTTCCATCTGTGGAAGAATTGTATATTCTGTGGAGAAATGGTATATTCAAGGACATGACACACACGAGTCGTGAAGACAGCGTTCACCTGAGGGGCTGCAACTTCATTCCACTCTCTCTGGCACTAACTGCACAATGTGCGATGCCACGGATGTTCTAGGGCTCTGGGTCCCCGTTTCTGCTAAATGGCTGGTGCAGCTAGCCCGAGATTCCAGTGCTGGCTGCTCATGCTCCTAGTGGCTTTTGGAGTCGCCGAGTGCTCATGAGATGTTTGGATACTCACGTTAGCAGTATTTCTCATCTCCTCATGGTTTCAAGGCAAAACATAAAAGTCATCTCCGTAGTACTTACAGCCAGGGGAAGCTTGGCATTCTGCTGGTACACGTGCTTGTACCCAACGTACACCACAAGGGCCACAGAGCTGTAGAGGAGCGCCAGCGCTGCGAGCGTGACAAAGAACTGTGCGGAGGAGGAGAAGTCGCCCACAAGATAGACATCTGTCCAAGTACCGCCGCAGTGGTTTGGGTCTGGTGCACTAAACACGACAGTATTCAACCTGCAAAGATCACCTCCTTCACGTAGCTGGAGTCTGCTGCTTCCTGCTAGCAGAGCTTCAGCATTCTCACACAAGTGTAGTCTAAAAAAACGATTTCTGTTTTAATAATGCATTAGCTATAGAACAGAAAGGTGCCCTAAGGTATCTGGAAGTGGTCCCTTGCCCTCTATCGAGACATACAACAGCAAACTCACAAGCTGCTTAATCTTATGTTTAGAGCAACTGAAGAAAAAACCCAGTTTGGATTAGCCCTAGTTATTTTAGACTTAACATTCTGTTGGAGAGCAGCAGGTAAGTGTAAGGGGATCAGAACTTACAAGACACCAAGCTGTCTTGTTCTGCGACTTGGTCTAGGTGATCCTGCTGTGGCAGGGGGATTGGACTAGGTGATCTTTTGAGGTCCCTTCCAATCCCTAATGATTCTGTGATTCCATGTCTTGCAGCTGTAAGAAAATGCAAGCACTGGATCTTCAAGCACAGGATGTTCAATAAAACCTGTGATCAGCAGCAACTGCCCAGTGATCCTAACAAAACCCTACTGTCTCCCAACGCTGTGACAACGCTGTGTTTTAGGACCAAATTCTAGAGTCCCGTGGATTTTTGCTAGTTGCCCTCTGAATCCATGTCTGTACTTACTGCACACTAACTCTGTGCTGGTTGTGACTGTGCAGCTGTGAGGACAAAAAGGAAGCCTTCCTGCACGTGCTCCAGGCAAGGAGCCGTCTCTCAAAGAGCTCTGACAGCGCAGTGTGTCGTTTACATACACACCCAGCACTCTCACCAAGGTCATAATGGAATAAACCGAAGAGCATTTCCCAGTCAGTCTCTAAACAAAAGTGTTATGATAACACCACCTCCAAAGCAATCTTATCTGTGTCTCCAAAGCAGCTGCAAGCCGGTGCAGGGACAGGCAGCTAGGAATGCTTGCTCTGCCTGTCAGCCACCTCAGGTAGCAGTCACACACTGCTAGAGCAGAGCTTAGAGCAGGGTGACACACAGCAGTAACAGCTTGTTGTTATCTCCACCGACTTTCTAGAGAGCACTTGACAAGCACAACACTTTGAACAAAGCAAAGCTCTTGGAAGGGTTACAGCTCCAGCAGTGATTTGTTTAGTTACTATTGCAGAGGAAGGGAGAGAGTCCACGTATTGACTCAGACCTCTGCAGGGAGGACAAGTTTAGGAGGAGACCAATGGGGGAAAGAGAACAAGAAGTAACTAGTGTAGGAGTGGGGACTGAAGTGCTGACACTCACCTGAACGGGTAGGCAAAAGCAGCTGTCACTGTTCTGTTGGCCACACCTTTGCAGGAAACTAGAAGGGTGGTTTCACCTCGGAAGCTTCCACAGGTGGCAAACACAAAGATGGAAAAAATCTACAGGAGTGGGTACACAGCTGTATTAGTAGACACCACGAGAACTCAAAAGGAACAAGCTCAACCTTTCACCTGATGGAGCTGATGAAAGCCAGAAAGAGGGACTAAGCAACCATGGGAAAGCATGAAGTGGTGTCAAGAAGTAAAGGAAGTATTGAGCTTCTATAACCCAAAAACACAGGCACCACCACTAACAAGCATATTTTAAAGTTCTTTCTATTTTTATGGCTCCACACTAAAGCCTGTTCTTTTCACACTAAAAACCACCACAATAACTCTTGCAGTTCATCAAGGAAGTATCTTTAGGAGTTTCAGAATTCTGCAAGGGTACGTTAGCACTGCTGGAGGCTCCATACACCAAGCACAGCAGCTTGTGTCTCCAAGCAGCCCTTGTTTTCCAGCCATTCACTAGCAAACCCCTACCCACTGTAACAACCAGAACATACAGCAGCATAAAGTTACTACGAGAGATTAACTAACACAGAGCCTTCATCTGTCTGCAGAACTGCTTTCTTCCCTCCCAGCCAGAGGCTCTGGCTGAAGAGCAGCACTGGGTTGAAGCACCCTGCATTGAACACTCACTGCCAGGGACAGGAGGTAGAAGACAGGCAGCCCATTAGCATACATCTTCAAGTCTGCCCAGCTAAGACACAAGAGGAAAGCCAAGCCTGGGAAAGAAACAGCCCAACTGTAAAACTGAGGCTTCCCACTAGCACCTCCCTAGCCTCACTCACCCACTCAAGGACCTTAATGAAGCCCAGAGGCTCTAGCAGCAAACCAAAGTCCACTCTCAAACCAACCATCATGAGCAACACTAGAGCAGCCAACAAAAGCCACCACCCATCCACAACTGCAGCCCTCCCCAGGCACCTCCTTATAGGGGCAGCTCCTGTGCTCCTCCCTGACACCCCCGCCCTGACACACCCACCCCGGGGTTCTGCTGGAGCAAATCAGCGGCCAGGGAAGGCTGCACCCAGTGGGAGGGGAGTGCCTAGCTGTGTGGGGAGGGTGCTACTGCCACGGACGATCTTGACTGTGGGGTGGAGAAGTGGCCCAGTAACTGTCATGATCAAAATCAGCTTGGGCTGCTCTGTGGAGTGAGTCCTTCTTTGGGAGGCTGAAGGAGCTGTGATGGCTCCTTACCTGTGAAGGCAGAAGGTGCTGCCACAGTAGAGGCTCTGAGTACTCCTGGTCAAGCTTTCAAGAGGAATGGGAGGTACCAGGCAGAGGACAGCACACTTCGGAGGATCATCTGTGCTGTGCCTTGACTTTGGGCATCGTGATTTCATCGATCATGTTAGGAACAAGACAAAGGCTCTTGCCAATTCTCATGCCATGGAAGCTTGCTGCTTGTTTCTAAGCTTTAAATAATTCTGGTAATTGTTCTCTGTTGCTGGTATGTTAAGCTTCAAGCTAAGGCTGTGCTGGAGAGTGCCATCAGCCCTCCGGGACTGGAGAGCACAGCTAGCCAAAGCAGCAGACACAGTGCTCGCTGCAGCAGTTTCCTGGCTCTGCTTCCAGAACTTCTGTAAACTCATTCTGGATTGCTGAGGGATTCCTGGGAACCCCCTGAGGAACATGGAGCATCTGTCAAGGTACCTGATGCTGCTTTTTAGAAGGAATAGATCTGGAAGGCTGTGGCTACTTCAAGATATGGGAGGCTGTGAGAACTGTCAAGATTTAACAGTTCTAGTATTTTCTAGCAAACTCTGTGAGCTGCTCCTAGTCAAAGGAAGCTAGGAGGTTTTGTCCCAGCTGAGCCTTGTTACACCTGCCAGGCTGTTAAGATCAACTTGCAAATTAGGAACTAATTAATTGGAAGTGATGAGTAGTTGGGGTGTCTATTGCAAATCTCCGAGACTGCATGTTTGTCAGTAGAGAACACACCTGGTGCTGAGTGCACTGAAGGCTGAGAGCACCTGTGTGGCTGCCTGTGCAGCTCTCCTTGGCAGAGTGAGGCCATGCTGTACGAGCCTGGGGAGCTGGGGACAGGGTGTCCATCCTCCCAGGACATCGGCAGGAGCTGTCACCAAGCATATGCTCAGTTTAATTTTTCAAACATTGCGTTGTCTTGATTCTATCAGAGGAGTGCAGCAGCAGGCTTTTTTGGCACAAGAAGACCAGCAGCTCCTTGGAGCAGGCCATGGAACCACTGTTAGAAATCCCAGCAGGGTAATGCAGGAATGAGGACACCCAAGGCTGTAAGAGGGGCTGGAGCCACCAGTCTGCAGAGCGGTCGATGTCACAAGGGGAAGCCAGTCAGCCTGATTCATCCTTCCCAAACACAGTGGAGCTGAACGGTGGATGTGAGTTAGGGAACAAGATCAGGGCAGAGCTGTGCACTTCTTCTAGGGTGTCTTTTACGGGCATGTTGCAACGGCACATCTAAAATGTGCTTCAGTCTGGGCTGTGCAGGTTGTGTAAGAGCAGAGTCCGGTGGGGAAGTCTGTGCTCATGGTGCTGGTTCTAAAGCACCTGAGGACGTGCACTCTGCTCAGGTAAGGGTCTGTCACAGAATTCAACTAGCAGCGTCTAACCTACCCTGTGGGAGGCTACCTGTGCTCCCTACTCTCCACACGGCACAGGAACGTCACCAAAAAGCCACCCCCATGATCCAGACAAGCAGTATTGAGCCACCTTGATTAGCTTGGCTGCCTGGCTAGTTAATGCCTTTAAGGAGTGAAACAGGTGTGTAACAAAGGGGCAGACCAGATACAGAATACCTACTTGCTCATCATCCAAGATAAACTGCTCTGTGTATGCGTCACGGAGTTGTGGTTCAGTCTAAATGAACCAACCTTCCTGTCCCCATCTCAGTATTTTATTTTCTCCTCTGTCCTTCTTCTTTCCCATATTCTGCTTTAACCCCATAAGCTGTGTGTCTCCCTAAAACACATATAGGTGTGTGTTTGATTCCTCTCCTTCTCCGCTTGTCAGTTAGATAAAAGCTTTTCATTATTCAAAGAATTCTCCAAAAATGCTCTTAGCCCTGATCTATCTGTTTTTTTTCTTCCCTCCCCCAAGTCTGCTCAGTGTCAGATGCCTGGTGCAGACGTGCTCTGAACTACATACAGTGGCCTAGCCGTGGGCTAGTTCAAAATTAGTTCCAAATCGGAAAAGGCTCTTAATTTTTCACTCTATGAAACTTACCTCCCCACTGAGGTTAGAAGTATTTTGGAACGTTTTTGCTGGTGGATTGCATTCCAAAGTGATGCCAAACACTTTAAATATAGATAGTGCTTCCACACAGCTAATTTCATAGTCTGGAACCAGTTCTGAAGCCAGTCTTCGCAAGGACAAACTGAAGCGGGTAAGCTGTGTTCTGTTCCAGCGCGTCGGAAAAGCCCACTGCGGAGAAAGAGAGCTGTTTGGCTTGGAAAGTCAGCTTGGCTAGGAGACAAAGTGACTGAAGGTAGAAACTCTGTAAGAAATGGGGGAAAGGAAGGACTAGTACTAGTCCTAATGAATATAGATGAGAAGGCAACCCGTTGCACAAAAGTGATAAGGAAGTAAATGGGCCAAGGGAGCAGCACGTGCTCTGCAGCCTTGCAGACAACAGCGGGAGAAAGAGATGATTCCAAAGTGAATAGACAGGAATGATGGAAACCAACAAAGAAACCACCCAAAAGAAGAGGGGGCAAAAAAAGGCAGGATGGGCCTATGTTATAGTCTGTATTGGGGGAAAGCAGAGAAGTATTAATATGCTAATCATGTAAGAAATCCTTTCCACTCCAGCAGGGCTCAAGGGAATGTTGAGTCACATCTGCTACAGCTTTTATATCAGCTGTCAATACCCAGCAATCCCAGTTGGGACTCGGCTGATAAGGGAGCTCTCTTAGTATGAAAAACGGTTGCTGGTCATCTTTGGAACCCTAGTCGAGATCCAGATGTCTGATGTGGTGGCAGTGTAGGCCAATCCACTTATCACTACTCCTAAGAAAAGATGTGGGGTGACTGATGCAGAACCCTTTTGATTGAGAGCTAAATGAGGACAACAGCGTTAACGTCAAGTCACTCAGTCATTCGGGAGCTGGTTTTTGCTTAAGCAGTGGTGAGCAAGAGGCCAGGCTCATGACTGTTGTCACTGTAATGTCACTCTCTGTTCTGCTAGGTATCTGACCTGCCACTTGCCTGCTCTAGAAGGACATAAAACTGATGTGTGATGCTCTGTTTCATTAGAAACTAGGCAACTGATCGCCTTTAAACTGAAAATCAATATTTTTAGTGTAAAAATGAAAATAATTCCTCAGTACACTGAATCCCATTCATTAGCAAGAAGAAAGGAGGATACAACTGTGGGGGTTTAATGGTGTCTGAGGCGGCTGTGGAAAACACCAGTGGATTCCCAGTGACCCTGGGGAGCCACATCTCCAAGAGACAGCAAAACACTAAAGCCACTCGTGAGAAGAGAAAGTGGGCTTCCCCTGCGTGGCAGGCTCAGGTACTGGTGCTTGTGGAACGTGAATTCAAAGTACCCAGAAGATGAAGCTCATTTTCTTAGGCTGCAAGAGCTTAGGGGGTCTAGCTTAGCAAAACTCAGGGTAACTGAAGGTATTACTGCTGGCCTGAAGGGTGTAGACACAGGGAAGACTAAGACAGGTTGTGAGAGTTGGGGTCGTTCAGCCTAAAGAGGAAAAGGCTCCGGAGGAAGCTCACAGCAAACTTCCAGTTCCTGAAAGGGGCCTATGAGAAGGCTGAGTAAAACCAGTTCAGCAGGGCATGGAAAGATAGGACAAGGGCTAAGTGACTGGGAAGGTTTTGGCTGGAAATCAGGAAAAAGTTCTTTTATGTGTGGGTGGTTGATCACCGGAACAGGTTGCCTAGAGAAGTGGTTGGTGGGGCTCTGAGCAATCTGGTCGAGTGAGTAATATCCCTGATTGTTGCAGTGGGGCTGGACTAGGTTACCTTTGGAGGTCCTTTCAGACCCTACTGTTCTGTGACTTGTGTCGAAAGACAGTTTCATTGCCGAGATCGTTGCGTGTGACCAAAAACCGCCGTACGTGCTGAACAGCAAGTGAAAGATTCTGGAAGTGTCTTTCAACAGAAAGTGCCGGAAGCTGTTTTAAGAATATTTGCAATATTGTCACTTATGATAGCGGTGAAAATAGACTTGATGATTCATGACGTTCTTGTCTCATCCTAATCCGCTGCGCAGAACAAACAAGGACTAATTCAGGGAAGTCCTGAGCTCTGTGTTTACAGATAGAGCAAGAGTGGCTGATGAAGTTAATTTGTACCTGGCGGGGGAAGCACCGTGGCACAGGGCTGCTCTGTCCACAGCACCGTCTGCTCAGCAACACTGCTGAGACTTTGAAAACTCGGGGGTGGGGGGTGGGGGGGAAGAAAAACATCTTCCTCCCACACAGAGAGCACCTCACCTGCCAAACACCTGCAGGTAATTCTTTCTGATGCATTTTTCTGTCTGTTTGCTAGCTGTCTGCTTTCTAGTGTCTGTGCATCACCGCGTCTGCTTGTGCACACTGACGTTTGAGGTCTTTCCCTTGCATTGTCTCCAAGATCTGGAAGTCACATGTGTGCCGTTCATCTACCACATCCAAGCAGGTTTTCAGTTCTGTGGTCAATAAAAGTTTGATTTTCTGAGGCACTGTATGAAAAAGACAAAAACATACCACCAGGCACTTTCACCCAGAGCAGTCCTGCTGTTTTGTGGGCTACTGGTACCCTGGCTGCTTTGAATTGTAATTGTTTGCCACTGCATCTTTAAAACTTCCTCTTCCTCTCCTTGATCCATCCGAGAGCCCCTGAAGGGTGGCACCTCCACACCATCTCCGTGCACGTTTCCCAAGGACGAGAGGGAAGTTAGTACTTGCCAGAGAGGCAGCAGCTCCTCCGCAGGATGCTTCAGAACAGAATTTTCTAGTAGCTGTTCTTGCATCCTAGGCAAGCTGGTTTTCACGGGTCGTGACAATCTACAAAGGAATCCTGTGGCTTAATTTTCACAGCTTATCACTTTGTAGGTGTTAACCAGGTAGCTGTGGGACCTGCTCCGCACACTGTGCTGACACGTCCCTTGTCCTGTACATGCACTACGGAAAGTCATCACAGAGGTCAGAGTGCTGGAATGCAACAACTAGCCACAAAGAGCAAATAACATGCACATGGCATGAAAATTCTAAATTACACCGTGGGCTGATGGCTGTTCAGCCAGAACTAAGGTGGCTGCTCGCTGGAAGGGTTTTGTCCGGGAGCGCCGAGCGGCTGCAGCCCCGCGCAGACAGAAGCCTGTTCTGCCATCTAGTGGTGCCTTGCGGTAGTGCACACGGTGGAAATCGCCTGCTTTCAGGATCAAGAGGGTCTTATTAATGTAATAAATTAGGATTAATTGATGTTGGCCATTCCCACCAGGATTTCCTGAATGAAGGCAGGACATGAAGAAAGCCATAGATACTGGTTTGCAGAAGAAGGCACAGAGAAAGGTGGCAGCACACATGCCAGACCAATGAAGTTCGGTGTGGGCTGTCAGTAGTGTCCCTGGATACACGTCAGTCTCTCTAAAGCCAAGTGTTTTGCTACCACCTGTGATCCCCACTTGATGACAAAGCACACCTCTGCAGTTCATCTTTGGGAAGTTGTGGGGATCAGGATTGTTGCCTGGGGACTAGAGGACAGCAAATGTGACTCCAATCTTCAAAAAGGGTAAGAAGAAGGACCCAGGTAACTATAGACCTGTCAGCCTCATCTGCATCCCAGGAAAGCTGATGGAACCATTTGTCCTAGAGGCTGTCTCCAAGTACACAAAGGGCAGGAGGGTCATTAGGGACAGTCAGCATGGCTTCACCAAGGGGAAGTCACGCTTGACCAACCTGATAGCTTTTTATGAGGGTGGATAGATGATGGTAGAGCAGTGGATGTGGTCTGTCTTGACTTCATAAAGCAATTGACACAATCTCCCACAGCATCCTCGCAGCCAAACTGAGGCAGTGTGGACTGGATGATCAGGTAGCAAGGGGAATCATGAACTGGCTCCAGGATAGGAGCCAGAGAGTAGTGGTCAATGGGACAGAGTCTAGTTGGATGACTGTATCTAGTGGAATCCTCCAAGGGTCGGTACTGGGACCAGTTCTATTCAATCTATTCATTGATGACCTGGATGAGGGATGAGGGTACACTGTCAGCAAGTCTGCAGATGATGGTGATAGGATGAGGGGCAATGGGTGTAAGCTGGAACATAGGAGTTTCCACATCAATATGAGAAAGAACTTCTTCACAGTGAAGGTAACGGAGCCCTGGAATTGGCTGCCAGAGGGATTTGGAGTCTCCTTCTCCGGAGAGGTTTAAAACCCACCTGGATATGGTCCTGTGACTTGATCTAGAGGATCCTATTCTGGTGGAGGGATTGGAGTACATGATCTTTCAAGGACACTTCCAATCCTTAATGTTCTGTGATTCTGTGGTTATTGATTTACTTTTTGATGAATATAGAAATTGGAAGACTACTTCCCTTTCCCCTCTCTTCATTTTCTGACAACTAACCTAGTAAGTTCAGTTTCCTCTGTCCTGGGTTCTACTTGGACAGAGTTGATTCTCTTCCTAGTAGCCGGTGCAGTGACAAAGTTCATATTCAGCATTAGCATACTGCTAATTTTAAGACACTATTTTCATTGCTGCTAAGTAGTGTTTATGCTTCAAGTCAAGGATTTTTCAGCTTCTCACACTGCTGTGCTAGTAAAGCAGCTAGAGTGGCACAAGAAGCTGAGTGGTCACATAGCCAGGTCAGCTGACCCCAGCTGGCCAAAGGAATATTCCAGACGATATGACATCACGTCCAGTGCATGAACTGGAGGGACCTGACAGGTGGTGAGCAGTTGCATTGTGCATCGCTTGTGTTTCTTGGGTTTTATTTCATTCGCTTTTTGTTACCTTCCTTTTCATTCCCACTTTAAAAATATTATTTCACTTATTAGACCATTCATACCTCATGACTGGTACTTGTTTTCATTTCTCCTCCCCGTCCCAGTGACCTGAGGGAAAGCTCCACGGTGCTTAGTTGCCACCACCAAGTGCCACTCTTGCAGTGTCTGTCATCGCTCTTCACCCTAGTGCTGTGTGTGCCAGAGCTTTCCGTGCCGCCTCACCAGTGCCAGTACGCGACTAAACCAGCTCCGGTCGCGGCAGCGCTGGGCGTTGCAGAAGAACGAACTGCCACACGCTTGACCTGAGCAGGACTGGAAATAAGCCCATGAATAGGATCTTTTACTTTTGCACCAAAAGGTACAAAAACTTGTGCTGGCAGAAAGCAAGAGGTAGTTTGGAGCAAGATCCCAGGAGGTAGAAGGGCAATGAGACTTGTGTGGGGTCAGAACACAGTAAGGAACAGTTAAGGAAACTGGGGTTGTTTAGCCCAGAGAGAAGGCAGCTGGGGGATGACCCTATCCCTCTCTACAACTGCCTGAAAGGAGGGTTGGAGTGACAGGACCAAAGGAAATGGTTGTCAGCTGCATCATGAGGTTCAGGTTCGATGTTAGGAAGAATTTCTTCATGGAAAGGGTTGTCAGCCATTGGAATACACTGCCCAGGGCAGTGGAGGAGTCCCAAGGGTGCTGACTTGGACTCGAGATCAGCTCAGGTCTGTATCCCAGTGGCACGAGGCCTGTTGGGGCATACTGACCCTCAGAATTAAAGAAGCTTTAAAATGAGTCCATTCATCTGAAAAATGGCTGAGATGCAGCATCCACCTCACAGGCGGAACTGCTGCTGCTGTGCAGCTAATGCTGCTGCAGAAATTGCATTTCTAACCAAACCTCATTAGACACTGATGGATAATTAATTATCTGACTAAGCTGAATGCCTTGATTTTTTTTCCTTATTTTTCTTGAGTGTTCCAGAATTCCCAACTGTTGACAAAGGATGTGTTAATGACATCATGATGAAGTTCTGTTGTTTACTGCTTTCTTCAACAAGTCGTAATTTTATTGACTTTGGCAGAGAAGTCGGTGTTTTGCGTGATTCCAATAGATTTTGTGGCACAGAGGCATAATATAAACCAGGATGTTCCAGAACAAACAGGACTATTACTACCAGATGGAAATAGCCCTGAAGCGTTGTTGGGCTTGAAAAAAACAAAAATATTTCAGGAAAAACATTTCAGGAGTTAGCTTAAAAATCTTGAAGATAGTAGCTAAGTATAAGTTACTGGTTTGTTAGAGAACAACGGCAGGATAAAAAGGAGGAATTATCTGAGGTCTCAGGTGCCTGTGCACGTGTTTGCAGGCTTCGAAAGGCACACCAACACAGCTCGTCAGTCAGCTAACGACAGAAAGTCATTTGAGTCGGAAATGAGATGCTCCTGGTTCTCCAATCAACACGACTAAAGCCCGGCAGAGACATTCTGGTAGCAAACTTAAATGTACTTGAACTTCGAGATGGTAGATGTTGGCTGAATCTATCGGTAGAGCTGCTCAAACCATCAACTGTGAGTTTCAGACGAATCCTAAATTTATCCTGGTAACAACAGCTTATGCAATCAGTGCATAATGAGCCCTGACACACGACAGGTTTATAACTGGAATCTGGGTCGTGGACCTCAGGCCACAAAATGAAAATTAATCTATTCAACAGTGCAAATACTTCTCATTCGGAACGGTGAGAAAGGACAACTTGTGCACTTATGTGGAATAACTGCACACAAATAAAGGTGGTCAAGCAGGCATCACTCGTCTGCCAAATGAGACGCAACGGGTATCCCTGAAGAATATTTCTCCCCCTCTACTCTGCCCTGGTGAGATCACACCTGGAGTATTGTGTCCAGTTGTGGGCCACTCACTTCAAGAGGGATGTGGAGCTGCTGGAGAGAGTCCAGCGTAGGGCAATGAGGATGGTGAAGGAGGTGGAGCACCTCCCTTATGAGGAGAGGCTGGAGAGGCTGAGGGAGCTGGGTCTGTTTAGCTTGGAGAAGAGGAGACTGAGGGGTGACCTCATTAATGTCTATGAATATGTGAAGGGTGGGTGTCAGGAGGATGGAGCCAGGCTCTTCTCAATGTCATCTAGTGATAAGACGAGGGGCAATGGGTGTGAGCTGGAACATAGGAGGTTCCACATAAATATGGGAAAGAACTTCTTCACAGTGAGGGTGACAGAGCACTGGAACAGGCTGCCCAGGGAGATTGTGGAGTCTCCCTCACTGGAGATATTCAAGACCCGCCTGGATGTGTTCCTGTGTGACTTGGTCTAGGTGATCCTGCTGTGTCAGGGGGATTGGACTGGATGATCTTTCGAGGTTCTTTCCAATTCCTGATGATTCTATGAATATGTCAAGAGTTTGGGTGCAATTAAAGGTACTGTGTAGACTGTAACTTTTGGACTACAATTTGCAAAGCCACAGGTTGATTAAAGAAAATATAAACAGCATTGAGTACTGAAAATGGACACAGAGGACACAATAAGTGTTGCTGTGGCAGTAATTCAGTTATTAGTGATTGTCTAAATAACGAAACAGAAACCAATCAAGTCTCAAGCATTCTATGCAAACAAAGAGCCTTTCCTGATGCCATTAAATGCAAAAGTTACTGAGTAAAAGTTAATAGTTCATAACTCCTCAGTGCAAAAATTTACAACCTTCCAAATGCAGAGGTAAGGTCTCTTTTTGGAGCAAGCCAGGAGCTTGGACAAGTCCAATGTCACACAGAAAAAGCCAACCCCACTCTTGGCACCGTGATTTGGTAGCAAATGTGGTGCTGAAGCTTTCTGGAGCCTGACGATGTGGTGAATGGCCATCTAAGTGCAGTGTGAAATGCTAAGGGAACTTTAGTTCACCGAGATCATAGAATCATAGAATCATTAGGGATTGGAAGGGACCTCGAAAGATCATCTGGTCCAATCCCCCTGACACAGCAGGATCACCCAGATCAAGTCACACAGGAACACACCCAGGCAGGTTTTAAACTTCTCCAGTGAAGGAGACTCCACAACCTCCCTGGGAAGCCTGTTCCAGTGCTCCATCACCCTCACTGTGAATAAGATCAGCTGCAGTAAAACAAATGTGCCTGGGGACCTTCTGGACATGGTGTTATCTGATTCTGCTCATAAAGCCTCAGCCTCCAAACTGTGGTAGCTCTATGACCTGGAGGGAGCCATGTCTGGACCATTCTTGTATCTGAGCACTGCCTGGGAGTTCATGTCCATGCATCAAATTCCTGCCCCAAAGCACTTCCCCAGTTTGCTGACCGCTCCGGGGCAGGTGGATCTTCCCGTATTGAAGCATCATTTTTGTGGGAGGGCTGGAGCACCCATAGAGAAAAAAAGTTGTCTCCTGGGATTTCCTTCTTGTTTCACTGCTCTCTCACCTCTCTAGGCACTTAACTGTCTATATCAGTTCTTGCAAGCGTGGTTTCTCCCTTCAGCCATCACCTCCCTCCTCCTTACCGCCTCCATGTTTTCACAGGATCTCTCTCATGTTAATCAATCCCTGGGGAATGTTTCCAGCCTCCTGTGATGGGAGATAGAAGACAGCAGGAGGCTGGCAAGAAGCCAGGCAAGCAGGGTAATAATACCGCTGCCTTGTCTGCTCCAAACCCATTTCACTGCAGGCATCCTGCTGCACACGCCGTTTCATGTGCCATTCGTCACGTTCACAAACGAGCCCTTCGCTTGTAGAAGATTTTGAAGGAAAGAGAGTTGAGAAGGAAAGGCTAGGCTGCCTAATTACGTGGTTGCTCTGGGGCCACGTATACGTATGGTTGCCGCTGTCTTTGCCGTGTGTCCTTCAGCAGACATCCGCGTGTCAGCTGAGCACAGCCAGTAGGACGTGCCCGACCTGTGTGCAGCGCTCCAGAGCCTCCAGCCCTACGAGGCTGTCAGAGATACCTGTGGGACTGTCATCGCACATTCACGGGCTGTTGTGCCTCTGTGTGTGAACCTGTAATTTAAAACAACCAAACCCAGGAGTCAGCTCTAAGAAGAAACACAGCTCGTGTTTCAGTGCTGGAAACGCTGCGCTGACTAGCTTCCTGGGGGTTCTTCCAGTAGCTGGTTTAATCAGTCTTGCTGGTAGCCTGTCAGCCCCAGGCAGCCTTCCGGTGGTGCGTATCAGTGAAACATGACGCTGGAACAACCTCCGAGGGCCATGGGCAGCAAACGGTGAGGCTGCCCCAGCTTGGCTGGTTCTGCAAAGGCATAACTGCTGTTATTTCATCCATGCATCCCTTCTACACGGAGCACACCCCGAACGCAGGCTACATGTGGGGCACAAAGATTCTACCTTTGCTGTATTTACTTGTCAGCATCCAAGAGGAAGGGTTTGGGGATTGTAGATAGGCTTGGCAAGAGCATACGCAGACGTTTACACTGAGCTGTACATTTCAAGTACCTGATTAAGATGCATATTGCTAATGGTAGACAGAATTTACGGTCTAAATGTTTTGACAAAACCTTATGTAAGCTGGAGCTTCATTCAGTTTTGTTTGTCATTAAGTAGATACAACTTCAGAATAGCTGCCTGGGAATTCATATCCTGAAAAAGCCGGCCATGGAGCATCTCCCAGGGAAATAGGTGGCTTTAACCAAGTACTTTGGCTTCAGCACGAAAGCATGAAGGCAGAGGTCAACCAAAATGAGAGCAATCATGGGAATACTCCACTCTTCTCTGTACATACAAGATGAGGTTCTTACCTGGACAGATACAACTAAAACTGGATATAAGGAAGAGTATTTTATGCTGAGTGTGGTGAAACACTGGAACAGGCTGCCCAGTGTCCAAGGTCAGGTTGGGCAGGGCTTTCGGCAACCTGATCTACTAAAATATGTCCTTGCCCATGCCAGGGGAGTTGGACTAGATGATCTACAGAGGTCCCTTCCAACTCCTACCAAATGGTGATGGTGTGATACTGTGACCTTATTGCATCCCTTCAGTACTTAAACGGTGCCTGTAAGAAAAACAGGGACAATCTCTCTAGCAGTGCCTGTTGTGACGGGACCAGGGGCAACAGTTTTGAGCTAAAACAAGGTAGATTTAGACTACATCAAAGAAAGAATACATTTTCAATAAGGGTGGTGAAACACCCAGGTTGCCCAGAGAGGTAGCAGAAGCCTAGAAGCCCCATCCCTGGGATTTAATTAGTTGTACAAAAGATTGTTGTTGCTACAATGCTACCAGCAAATACGGCGCATCCGGGGTGTCACAACTCATCCGACGCTGGGAGAAACATTCCACAGTTTTAGATCTCTTTGCCCTGGTGTCATGATTTGAATTTGAGTGGGTTTCTTAGCCTCCGGGACTGGGGAGTTACTATGGCAACCTGTGATGAAGCAGCTTGGAATTAAAAGATGAATTTGTGATGCTAGAAAACCAGTATGACTAGTTTGGAGTTTCCTGTTTCTGGTTTCCTGCTTCTTGTTGCTTTTCATCTGGTCTCTGTTCTGAGAGGAGCAGATGTCGCTGGGCTGGTCATGGCAGCCGTCCTGCCCTTGGAACATGGCGAATGGAGAGAGTGGGAATTTTGGAACCTCAAAGATCAGTGGAGAAAAGGTTTTGTCTGTAATCTATTGCTTGCTGAAATTGAGAGATCTTTCCCCTCACTCGTGGCCTGCAGCAATTCCTGTGGATGGAAGGCTGGCTCAGAGGCACATGGCACAAGGAACTGGCCCTTCAACGACCCTTCGGTGCTGAGGGATGTTTGCACGGACTGAAAGAGCAACGCATTTCCATAAAGAAAAGAACTGATGGAGGTTTCTTCCCCCTGAGGGGGTAGAGGTAGTAGCTCAGCTCAGTTACGTAAGAACACGTGATTAATCTCTGCATGTCTTTGTATGGGGGTTTTTATGTTGTGCAAATTAAATGTGTCTTTTCTTCTCAAACAAAGATAGACTTTGTTTTTCCCTGTGACTTTTACAAGCAGTTTGGACCCTCTTTGTTATGTTTTTATTTTGGCCTATTAGCTCATTAACTAAATTAATTGGTTAATCTTTTCTCAGACATGATCAAATGATCAACCGATGACACCTGGTTTTGGACACTGCCGGAGAACAGACATAGAGTCTGATGAGCGTGAAGTCTGATCTAGTACTGACATGTGCGGGCAATATGAATTCAAGATTCCTCACACCACGCTAGCAACACTCCTCTTCATGTTCTCCCTGTACACTCATTCTTCCACAGCTTTATTTTAGGCTCTTTTCGGCAAATTCCCATTGCCAAGTGAGAGGGGCTAACGGCGTCTGTGCTTAGCCCGTATCTGGAGCTAAGTTACAGCAGTTGCTCCACCACCCGATGGCCCCCAGCCAGCCAAAAAGAAGGAGAAGGAAAAAGAGAGTAGTCTTGTGGTTTGAAATGCAGATGGATGTAATGAAACACCAAAAGTAATGTCAATACTAAGCACCCAAAGTTATACTCAGCCCAGTGAACGTACAGCAGTCACAATAAACAGGAGGGCATTCCTCAGGAGCAGGCCCATCCAGGGTTACAGAGAAGCAGGAGGGGAAGGAAGAAAAGAAGCGGGATCAGGAGGAGCTCCTCTTGTAGTAAACATCCTTCTTTATACCCAGCGTGATATTTATGGTCTGGGGTACACCTGTAGCCAGCTTTAGGGAGCTGCTCTGCCTTTGCCCCCATCAGCTTAAGCTCCTGGCCAACTCCAAGCTGTTAATGGCTGGCATTCCACACCTGGCCCATGACACTGTCCCAGTGTAATCAGGACAAACATCTTGGCACAGGATGATGACCCTCCTACATTGTGACTGAACGTCAGCAAGCCATTAGCCGGAGATGGTTTGATTTGATGCCGACAGCTTCCGCTTAAACCGCTCCATTAAAATTAAACGTGCCCTTCTAGCAGCAAGTGGACCATCCTCACCCCAGGCTGGCTTCCGTGCAAAGCCCAGATCCTGGCAGCACAGGTCTGCAGGCAGCGCCTGGCGCAGCCCCTAGCCCTTGTGGCTGGGAACATGGTTGTGGGCTGTCACGTGCCCGAGGCCAGCCCGGGTGGCTGCCTTGGCAGCGCAGGCACGGCGATGTCCTTTCACACTCACAAGACCCTGACATGCCTCTGCCCAAAGAGCTCTGCATTCTGGGCAGCCAGCCTGCTTGTGATTTTCCAGGGGCACGTGTTCAGTGACTGCTGCCGCTGGCTTTGGCAGAGGCAAGGAAAACATTGTGTAACCCTGGAAAATTCCCAGCACTCACACTCCAGCTGGCTGGTTACAGCATCCTCCTCCAGTGGCATCTCTGGACGGAGAAGCATCGGGGAGCGTATGCAACAAGCTAAAGCCTCCGAAGAGAAGGGAGCAGAGCAGGGAGAGAAGAAGGAAAGGATCAATTTTTTTTCTCTTTTCAAGAATTTAATGATATTATTTCTCATTCAAAGTTTTCAAAAGTTAGTAGTTGGTCCTCAGAACCCATATTGTTTTTAAGCCGTTCAGTTAGCTTAACGATCAGGCTCATGATACAGCTGAGATGCCTTCTCATTTGCATTCTGATGCTCTGCCTTTAGGAGGTGACATTCGCCAGCTTTTCTCTGCAGTCTCAGTGGCTAGAAACCTACTTTTCATTGTCCTGACAGCTGAGATCCTCTCATGCTCATATGACTCACAGAGCTGTGTCCAGAAGCACATTGCGTCCCACCGGAGCAGCCATCACATGCTGGCAACATTACAGAGCTTCTCTGGAGAGGTCACCCTGCTGTGCTTCATGTCCCAGAGATAATGGACAAGTCTCAGATGAGCTGAAGGAGCAATCCAAAGGTCACATTCAGCACCGGGCAATGAAGCAGCACAAGTCTACAGATCACATTCCTCCCAAGCAGGATCCCCAGCGAGGCAGAGCTGGCGTTCATGTTGACCTCAAGACTGCACTGAATGTCCCTCAAGGTGCGTTCAGGAAACCCAACAGCTCTGCTAGGGGCTGTAGACGTGAGTAGGAGCAAAATCACAGCACCTGAAGCGGGTTTGAGCTTTGATTACTCCATAAGCTTATGGAACAGACATGTAGAGAATGAAAATGTTTACTTCTCACATGTCTTTAATTAAAATACTGTAGTTTTTAATTTCAAAATCATCCTTTTTTCTGAAATTTGCCTTGTTTAGTAATGAGAATGGATTTTAAGCTGGACAGACACATAGACTCATAGAATCATTAGGGACTGGAAGGGACCTTGAAAGATCATCTAGTCCAATCCCCCTGCCACAGCAGGATCCAAGAAAATCTTTCACTGTGTGTGAATAAAATATGTTTTATTTCAAACCACACTGTGAAGAAAATTGGTCTTCAGCATGCGACTTGGGCATCCTGACCAAAATTGTCCAGGAGGTTACGGTCAGCCAGGGCTGGAGACAGCAGAGCCTCCAGAACTGCCCACATTGGTGTCAAATAATTAATGACTGTTGCTGCAAGAACAGTGCTGGGCAGAGGAGGTCACATCACGCCAAGCTGCTGCCTTCTGCTCCAGCTGGTGCAAGTGCACATGGCTTTAAGCCACAGCCTGTGCCAAAATAAAGGGTGTCATCTATCTGGACTACTGTCAGTCCACCACAACATTTACCTCCCTAAACTGAAGAGATATTAAATTGATAGGGGAACTACCCAGGGAGGTGGCTGAGGCCCCACCTTGGAGGTCTTCAAGGCTGGGCTGGATGAGGCTCTGGCCAGCCTGATCTAGGGTGGGGTGTTGGCAGGGGAGTTGGAACTGGATGATCCTGTGGTCCCTTCTAACCCTGACTGACTCTATGACTTGGTCTAGGTGATCCTGCTGTGGCAGGGGGATTGGACTAGATGATCTTTCGAGGTCCCTTCCAATCCCTCATGATTCTGTGATTGCATCCAGTGGGTAGTGGTCAGTGGCTCAGTGTTGCTGGAAACAGTGTGGGTAACTCAGGGATGTTTTAATTACTGCCGTCGTGTTCCAGTGGGTCTGGAGACAGGCCACAAAACTGATCAGAGGGCTGGAAGACTTCTGCTATGAAGAAAGGTTCTAAGAGTTGGGGTTGTTCAGCCTCCCTCTTATCATCATAGGATCATAGGATGTTAGGGGTTGGAAGGGACCCAAGAGATCAGTAAGGGAGACCTTACTGATACCCTTCAGTACCTTAACAAGGCTTACATGAAAGGCGGGGACAGACTTCTTGGCAAACCCAGCTGCAGCAGGACAAGGGCCAATGGTCTAGAACTGAGTGTGGATTTCGATGAGATATAGACACCAAGTCTTCTACACTGCATGGCCAGGGTTTTGTTATGTTTTAGGCTCTAGAACAGGGGCAGGCTGAAGCTTGTGCTGAGGACTGGACTTCTTGCCCCTGTTTAGGTTAACAGGTCTTGGAGAAAAGGGCATATCCCCCAAGGAGATCCTTGCTGGTACAAAGCTGACTTGGCAGCGTGTTTCTTGGGAAGGCACTTGGTGCATGTTCCAAGTGGGCATCTTGTGGCACCTTTTGCCTCCCTGATGTTTTCTCAGTGCCTTTCCCGTGGCAGGGAATGTGGTAGAGCACCTCAGAACAGGACGAGGTGATGGGCCTGGTTTGGTCTAGCACAAAAACAAAACGTGGAGTGATGAGACATGCTCAGACAGGAAATCACTTATTTCCTCGTGCAGCTGTTATGACAGCAGTGTTGATGTTGGCTCTTTGCTAGCTGAGATCAACAACTGAGGTCAACAAAAGCAGCCCTGGGTTTCTGTACCAATGAGTTGCTGCCTCACTCTGGAAGGTGAGTCTCTGCAGCCCCTGTGCAGAGGGGCATCAACTACACAAGCTACCAGAGGGGGATGCCTGTGCATCTTTTATCTTCAAGATGCACAGTCCTGAGCAAGGAAAAAAATTGTGATTTATTTCTGTTTAGCTGAACCCAGGAAGAAACAAGGAGGAACTTCCAGTAGCACTTGAGGTAATTCGATTGCCATTGTCCTCGAGAGGAGATTTATAGCTGAGTCACTTGAGGGCCGCACTCTTAACTCCTGTGCTGCCTTTGGGGAAGTGGGGAGTAATCCTTAGTGACCAAAGCATCTTCTCAGGTCATTTAATATGTGAAACCTTCCCATTTCCTGGCACCAGACTCAGATCATCTGTAATTTTCACTATAGTTGTGCCAGGGGGCACACTGTTGGCTCAGTTGGTAGAGCATGGGACTCTGAATTCCTGGGGTCATGGGTTCAAGCCCCATCTAGGACATCTTGTGACAGTACTGTAGGCTGACCCTGCTCCAGCAGGGTGGGTTGGACTTAGATGATCTTTTTGAGGTTCCTTCCAACCTGTCACGTTCTGTGATTCCCCTGAGAAGGACACGATGGTCTCTGCTTAGCCCACTGGCCAAAAAGAGAAAACTCGTTTTGGAGGACACCTTTGTTTCTTTTCCCCCTCATAATTTGCTCTCCCTATGTTCTTAAGGAAACCCTTAAGGTTCTTATCATCAACCCTTTCTCCAGCACTGCAGGGCACTTGTAACTTGTGACCAAAGTGGCAGCAGAGGGTACCTGTGAAGTTGTGTGGCACCAACCAGCTGCAGAGGAAGATCAGTGTTCCCCATCAACCCAGCTCCACAGTCTCGTGGCATCTCCAGTTGTTCTGTTCCCAGATGTTACATTTTGTTCAGGTAATGTCTCCTGCTGTGATTATCAGCTTCTATGTTTTACCTGAAAATGCTTCACATGGCCACATACTAGCAGGCTCAGGTGAATCCACTATCTGTAGAAGGTGTGGAAAAGGACACCTGCCTGGTGCTGGGGATTCCATGTGAAATGACAGGCAAGAGGCTGAGAAATGTGTTAGAGGAGGCAGTAATGTTCCTCCACTAACTTGACCAGGTCTATGTCTGATTTATAGTGATTTTTATGAGACCAGGGTCAGGCACAGCCATCCTGGGAGGTTTCAAGCCCAGGGGTTTCAAGCCCATTTGGACCAAGTGGGTGCCTCTCTATCTGACAAGTGTCTGGGACTCAATGCCTAGGATTTATTTGGCAACTGCTTTGCAGTTCTCTGCCTTGCTCATGGAAGCAAAAGATGAAACAGCAGTAGCATCCTCATGTACTCCAGGGTTCTCTATTTAGCCTTGAAAAATGTAAGTCTTTTCGAGGGGAAAAAGTCCTATTGGTGAGGTTCTGTCTACATGGGATTTCCTTGTCCTTTCCTTGAAGGTGTCCCAGCTGTGGCTGCCCTCCCACATCAAACCTCTACATGCCACCGTGCTCTCGCTGAATTTACAGGCAGCGAACAGTCTGTGTCACTTTGTTTTCCAGGAGGCTGCCACAGCTCCTGGACTTGTCCTGGTGTGTCCCTGCCAGCACAGGTTGTTTTGTTAAATCCCTCCCTGCAACGGTGCCCACCAGAACTGTGCATCTCACTGCCCAGTCCAGCCGTGGAAAACTTGCATCCTGCTTCAGACAGGGCAGATTATAGCCAGTGACCATGCAGGGTTGGTGGGGACAGGTCTCCTGGAGCAGAGGCACATCCACACATAACTGACTAACCACTATCACATTCAGCTTAACTTCAGTGTCATGAAGCTGCCCAGCAAGACTGAGCCACACGTCAACCTAACCCTGCCTGAAATCACACCCCTGGGACTTTAGAGTCCATCTACTTTCATTAGGAAGAAATGCAATCAATGAGAGACCAGACTGTGCTGCAGCAGTGGTCACCAGTGGGGACATGTGCAGCGCAGGGGCTGTCTCATACACTTGCTGTGCAGTCATCTGTGCTCCTACACAGTCTCCAGGGGATCCCCATGATGAGGATGCTGATGGCAGTGTCTCCACCAGCTGGCTGTCAGCTGGGGACCAGTTACCCTGTCTGGGAGTACACAGGGAGGGAGATGATGTCCTCAACCCTCCCACCCACAACTGCCCCAGCATAGGAGTGAGGAGGCAGGTCAGAAACCCACTTGGACCATAATGGGGTGTGGGGAAAGTGCTCATGAATGAAATTGTCCTTCGCGTAGCCAAGGCTGGAGATAACAAACGCTGAGATTGATTGATACAGTGCACAACCTCATCCTAGCGACTGGACTGGACAAGAAACCTGGCTCCAACATAGTGCTCAGCCCAGCTGTGAAGGCATTTAGTTGTCATCCTTACCACAGAGTTAGAAGACGTGTTCTGTGTTCACACTGGATTACTCCAGCCGGTCCTACCCTCCAGAAAGTACCAGCCTAAGAGCAGAACCACTGCTGAGCATAAAAGCTCTGCTGCAGAGGTGCAACACAGACTCGGGATTGTTCTGGTCAAAGACATCTTGCTGTCGTTTGAGAAGGATGAAATCAGTCTTCTGGAGGACACTGAGATTTGATGTGAGCTCAGTGCACAGACAATCCAGCCACAGGTAAAATGCCAGCCAGAAGAGAGTGAGGAACCTCATGACCCAATGACTGAGTAGTGAAATGGTTGTTAGAAGCGCCCCCGATTGATGCTGTTTGGGTTCAGCCTGGATTTACTTTAAAAGCCCCGGGGAGGGATGGTGATTAATTTTGTATGACTCATGAATTTTCTGTTCCAGACATAGAAAAGCCTTCAGACTTCTCCCTCTCTGCCCATGATACGGTGTTAGAAGTGTTTAAGCACGGTGGTTTGGATGCTTTGCTCTATGAGCACAAAACACCCCACAACGCCACTTCGTGCCTGGCTAGCCACAAAAACAGTGGGCTAAGCAGCAGGGGGACAAAGAACCCCCAGCAAGCAGTGGGTGACTTTCTGAAGGACATACATTAATTCCAGAGGAAGGAGCCTCATATCCAGCTGCCAGGAGAGCAGTTCGGAGGAGATCACCTGAGAGCTGGAATGAGTCTGAGTTTCAGGGTGTCAGATGGGCACATCTTCTGCTTCGCTGGGGAGCTGAGCACAGGCAGGCTTGCACCGCTTACACGCAGCCCGCTACCACATCATTGCTCCAGGCCTAGAGCAGCAGCCCTCAGGTGGACTTGCGGGAGGATGCATTACCAAGCCATGAGGAGCAAAGACGGGCCACTTAGTGTCTTCTCTAATAACCACAAACCAGCACATTCATGCGATGCTCGGGAACGCGAACAAGGAGGGCACAGCTGCACACAGCCTGCCTGGCTGCAACCTCAGAGGAGTATCCAGGGCATTACGAAATGTGCTGAGCAACTACAAGTCATCACTGTTGCCCTCTTGGCCCCAGGCCATGAGATGTTGCGTTGAGCTGTACGTTCACGCCTTTGGTGTGCTGTGGAGCCTAAACGCAAAGGCAGCAGAGGGGAAGAGTATTGGCACCTTGCCAGTGCAGGTTCGAGATGGTTAGTTCGGGGCAAACTCTTCCTCTTCTGTTTTGATCTTAACCCTCCCGCTTTCCCCAACATCAGAACGATCGTGATCACTTTTGTGCTCCTTCTCTGGTCTGGGAAGCAGAGGGGAAAAAGAAGAACAAGGGCTTCACTCACCTGTTTTTAATTCTCTCCTCTGGTTTTCCGCACCCACCAGTTATTCCCAGTATATTTTGTGGACAAAAATACCATCAACAGAGGGCAGGACCTTGACTGGACTTTTATCCATGGGCCCAGACAGGATGCACCCGCATGTGCTGAGGGAGATGGCGGAAGTCATTGCTAGGCCACTCTCCATCATCTTTGCTAGGTCCTGGGAAACAGGAGAGGTGCCTAGGGACTGGAAAATAGCAAATGTTACCCCAATCTTTAAGAAGGGAAAGAAGAAGGACCCGGGTAACCATAGACCAGTCAGCCTCACCTCCATCCCAGGAAAGGTGATGGAACAATTTGTACTAGAGGCTGTTTCCGGGCACATCAAGGACAGGAGGGTCATTAGGGACAGTCAGCACGGCTTCACCAAGGGGAAGTCATGCTTGACCAACCTGATAGCCTTTTATGAGGGCGTAACCAGGTGGATGGATGAGGGCAGAGCCGTGGATGTCATCTATCTTGACTTAAGTAAGAGGTTTGACACGGTCTCTCACAGCATCCTCGCAGATAAACTGAGGCAGTGTGGCCTAGATTTTCGGGTAGTGAGGTGGATTGTAAACTGGCTACAGGGTAGAAGTCAGAGAGTGGTGGTCAATGGGACAGAGTCTAGTTGGAGGCCTGTATCTAGTGGAGTGCCCCAGGGATCGGTGCTGGGACCGGTCCTGTTCAATCTATTCATTGATGACTTGGATGAGGGATTGGCATGCACTGTCAGCAAGTTTGCTGATGACACAAAGCTGGGTGGTGTCGCCGACACCCCAGCAGACTGTGCTGCCATTCAGCGAGATCTGGACAGGCTGGAGAGCTGGGCTGAGAAAAATTTAATGGGCTATAACAAGAGTAAGTGCAGAGTCTTGCATCTGGGCAAGAACAACCCCAGGTACCAGTATAGGCTGGGGACTGACCTGTTGGAGTGTAGTGTAGGGGAAAGGGACTTGGGGGTCCTGGTGGACAACAAGATGACTATGAGCCAGCAATGTGCTCTTGTGGCCAAGAGGGCCAACAGCATCCTGGGGTGGATCAGAAGAGGAGTGGTTAGCAGATCAAGAGAGGTTCTTCTCCCTCTCTACTTTGCCCTGGTGAGACCACACCTGGAGTACTGAGCCCAGTTCTGGGCTCCTCAGTTCAAGGGGGATGTGAAGCTGCTGGAGGGAGTCCAGCGTAGGGCAACGAGGATGATGAAGGAAGTGAAGCACCTCCCTTACGAGGAGAGGCTGAGGGAGCTGGGTCTCTAGCTTGGAGAAGAGGAGACTGAGGGGTGACCTCATTAATGTCTACAAATATTTGAGGGGTGGGTGTCAGGAGGATGGCACTGGGCTGTTCTCGGTGTCATCTAGTGATAGGACGAGGGGCAATGGTTGTAAGCTGGAACACAGGAGGTTCCACATCAATCTGAGGAGGAACTTCTTCACGGTGAGGGTGATGGAGCACTGGAACAGGCTGCCCAGGGGGGTTGTGGAGTCTCCTTCACTGGAGATATTCAAGACCCATCTGGATAAGTTCCTGTGTGACTTGGTCTAGGTGATCCTGCTGTGTCAGGGGGATTGGACTAGATGATCTTTCGAGGTCCTTTCCAATCTGTAGTGACTCATTCTATGATTCTATCATCTTGCTCTAAGCAGGCCTCACAATAATTCCAGCACGGAACACCTCCTTTTTGGGTAGAAAAGCAGCAGCCAAAGGGCAGTGAACCTTCTTAGGTTGGTTGACATTGGTCAGGAAGATCAACATCTGCCTTTAGCCTAATGTTGGTTTCTTTGTTTCATCAGGTATCTTGCCCTGCCTTGGTGAACAGGAAAGAGTCAGAAATGCTCCAGCTGTTGCTTTGAACCTGTACTGCTCTGAAAAGTGAGGACAACCACATCCAACCCGGGGCGTGTGAGTTAAACAAGTATGAATAAGGGCAACCCAGCATCAGCCAAGCTCTCCTCTCACCGTCGGCAGGCTCAGGCAAACCATGCGGTCCTGGTTTAGGGTTATTTTGTGCCAGTTTTCTCAAGGTCACAGAGAAACCAGGAGCACATGTTACTGTAAAGGGAAGATCAGAAATTTTACTGACGGAAAGCAAAGAAAGGTTTTGAAAGAAAACTGTGGCCAAAGGCCTCCTCCCCCTGGCCAATTTCTTCCCCCATCCCCTGTCTCCGATCTTGATGTAAGTTTGCACTACTCTAGTGCCACCGCCAAGACACCGATCTTCTGAGAGAGATAGAAAGGAAGAGAGAGAGAATGAGTTGTCTTTCAGCAGGTGTGTGAGACAGGACAGAGCTCACTCAACACAGACAAGAGGCTCATAGGATCATAGAGTCATCAGGGATTGAAAGGGACCTTGAAAGATCATCTAGTCCAATTCCCCTGACACAGCAGGATCACCTAGACCAAGTCACACAGGAACACATCCAGGTGGGTCTTAAACGTCTTTGGTGAAGGAGACTCCACCCTGGGCAGCCTATTCCAGTGCTGTCACCCTCACTGGGAAGAAGTTCCTTCTCAGGTTGATGTGGAACCTCCTGTGTTCCAGCTTACAGCCATTGCCCCTCGTCCTATCACTAGATGACACTGAGAACAGCCTGCTCCATCCTCCTGAGACCCCCCTTCAAATACTTATAGACATGAATGAGGTCACCTCTCAGTCTCCTCTAAGCTAAGGAGACCCAGCTCCCTCAGCTTGTCCTCATCAGGGAGGTGCTCCACCTCCATCATCCTCGTTGCCCTACGTTGGACTCCCTCTAGCAGCTCCACATCCCTCTTGAAGTGAGGGGTCCAGAACTGGACACAATACTCCAGATGTGTTCTCACCAGGGCAGAGTAGAGGGGGAGAAGCCAAGATCGAGTACGGAAGCCCAACAGCAAACACCCTTCTGGATTCCAGAAGTCCTTGGGGGTGACAGTATTGTGGGAAGGGATAGCTGGCTCTCAGCTTTACTCACAGAAGGTCCTGGGTTCGAGACCCAGTGTGACCCCCTGGGCAAAGGCCACACTTTGACAGATGTGGCGGATGTGTCCCACTTCTCAGCTGCCGGGAGAAAACAGTCTTGAAGCAGACATGGCTTCCTGATTTCCAGCCAACACTATTTTTCTCAGGGTACTAGAGTTGTTTGTTTTGTGTGTGACTTTTTGGGGGACACTGTAGCTGCGTTCTAGTCCGTCGCTGTAGTTTAACCACAGCTGTTACCTGAACCCCACCTAGCTACTCTCTCACCGCCTCTCTGCTGGAAAGGGAGAGAGAATCTGAAGAGTGACAGCAACAGAACTTGCAGATTGAGTTAAATACAGTTAAATAGGCAAAGCAAAATGAGGAATTCATCCTCCACTTTGCTGGGTGAGCAGGTGCTCAGCTGTCCCCAGGGCGGCTTCATCACACGCAATGGTTACTTGGACAGACAAAAGACCAGCACTCTGAATGTCCCATCTTCCATTTGGCCTTCCCCCAGAGTTAGGTGCTGAGGTGGAACATCCCTCTAACCAGCTGGGGTCAGTTGCCCCAGCTGTGTCCCCTCTCAACTTCTCACGCACCCCCAGACTCCTCCCTGGTGGGATGGAGTGAGAGTCAGGAGAGTCCTTGACTCTGAGTGAGCACTGTGCATCAACAACAAGAACAGCTCTGCATCATCAACACTGCTTTCAACACAAAGCCAAACCACGGCCCCGTACCAGTAATACGACAAAAATGACCTCTATCCCAGTCAAAACCAGTACATGTGTCCAAATGCAGGGTTCATGTTTGCATGACTGTGCTCTGAGACACACGCCAGGGAGATACCTGCAGAGAAAGGAATGCCCCTGCGTGGGGGCTGCCGTTTGCTCCGGAGCTCAGGTGTGCAGACTGGGCTCCCCGGTCCCCAAGGGCCGTGCGGCTCCCCTGCCGGGCCAGTTCACCAGCCTCCTCCTGCAAACAGGGTGAGCTTTCTGCTCCACACAAATTCAAAAGGCAAAGCTCTTGCTAACGGCCGATCACAACGTGCTTTGCCTTAGGCCAGTTTGAACATTTTTGTTCCAAATCCTGCAGAAAAGCTCAATTTTGATTTCAGCTCTGTTTCCTTCCCAGGTATGCTGTTTTCCTAGTCACTCTTTTCCAGTTTTTCGATTACGCTATTTTATTTACTCTGACTGTGAATAAACACCCTATTAGAAGAGATTTGCTGACAAAGCCCATTTCAGCAGCTCCAACACTTTTCTAATGGGCAGAGTCACGGAAACCAAGTCTTTCTGCAAGGGTTCTGCTTTTAGCACACTGGCATTTTTTAAGGAAAAATGTGCTTCACAGGGGAAATTCCAGTTCTCTTTGCCCAAATTATTGTGTAAAGGCTTTCATAACGCTCAAAGATCAGCTTGTTTTCAGCAGAAAGCAACTTCCACTCTCCTCCTCTCCGAAGGAAATGAAAGTAGATGAACAGTTTCCTTTCGGTAGGGGAAGCGCCGTTGTACACTTCAAGCACCTTATGCACTTGAAGCACCATAGAAGAAGGAATTAAGTAGCTTAAAATTTCTGCATCTGAGCTGGTGAACCTGAAGTGGCAGAAACACTGAAGTCCCAAGGCTGAGACATCTTGTGCTTCTCGGCTTGCAGAGGCTGTTGCTGGCCATCAGGCTTTGAGGACCTCCAGTGTTCTGTAGCTCCACGGCAGGTTGCCGGGTCAGTGGCTGTGCTTTGGTCAGCAAAGCCCTGGCAAGGCTCCCATGGTGCAAAAGCCCCAGAGCTCACCTTGAACTTGGGGGTGTGCTCCACTGAAACGGAGCCCTCCTGCTCCTGGATTTGTCCTCAGTTTTCCAGTGCCAGAATGTCATCCTGGCTGATCAGCCCCACTGATCCGACAAGGTCTTAAAGGCCACCAGCACTCACCCACCCAGCCTGTTCTGACCCTGTTCTCTCTGCTGCTGAGACTTTTGGAAGGTTGACATGGTGTAGTTTTGCTGGGGAAGGCAAATACATTCCTCTTGATAAAGCAATTTGCAGGGTGGAGAGTGGCTGCACATGTCCATATATTACAACCTGGGGAAGACAAGTGGCATTACAGAGGACTTGGGCTGGTGAGGTGTGATGCCAGGAGGATGCTGCTATCAAGAATCCCATCTACAGCGTGAAACAACCTGGGGGTGGGGGGAGCTGTTTGCCACCAGGCAGAGCAGGGAAAGCCTGACAGCAGGCAGGAGTGTGCTGTGAGTGTCCCAGACCCTGCAGCCCAGGTCACACCATCCACACACAGTCCAAGCAACTCATTGCTTCTGAGCCTCACCCCTGTTTGCAAGAGGTTGTCTCTGTTGAGTGAATGTTAAAGCTCTGGCAGAGGTGAAGGAAGCCAGTGCAGATGTCATTAGGGGAATCCTGTAGGAAACTTGCTGCCTCAGTGTAAAGTGACTGCCATGGCTTACTGCTCAGTCAGCTAATGATTGCATCCTTAGTCATTTGAGAGCAAACTAGCACCCAGCAGCAGGGTCCCTTTGTATCTGAGGTACACTACAATGGAAGGCACACTGCACGTAAGCACAGAATGGTAGGGTTTGGAAGGGACCTCTGGAGATCATCATTGCCCCTGCAGGATCACCTAGAGGAGATAACGCAGGGACACAATGAGGTGGGTTTTGAATGTCTTCAGAGGAGGAGATCCGTACCATCTCTGGGCAACCTGTTTCACTGCTCTGTTACTCTCACTGTGATGAAGTTTTTCCGTATGTTTAGATGGAACCCCCTATCTTCCAGCAGTTTGCAGCAGGACAAGCGGGAGAGGAGCAGGAAAGAGGGAGATGATCCACCTGACCCTTCCAGAGAGCAGAGCCTGCTAATGGTGTCCAGCTGCCAGCGTCAGCAGCAAGCACTATGTTAGTGCTGGGGATTGTGGAGGATATGCAGGACGCGTGATCCACCGCGAGACCCTTTGTGCTGAAACCGCCGAGTCATCAAAAGGCCACGTGTGGAAACAGCATTTCTTGCTTTAGGCAAAATCACAGGAGATGACACCCAGGCCTACAGACAGACCCTGCTTGCTTACAGAAGCAGACAGGTCAGCTCACTGAGTACATGCTTATCCTCTGCGCCTTGGAGGAACGAGCTGGAGGACACTTCCCACTCTGCTGATGATGCCCTGGATTGCTAGTGCTCTGAGGAGGTGAACTAGCCAGACAGCGAGAATCATTTACTGGGTGTGTAGGGTCTGCTCAGCCACTCGCTGGAAGCTCAGAGTATAAGCTCCTTCCCACTCAGCCTGTTCCCAGCAGAAAAGTCCCAAGTCACAAACAACTGAAAATAGCAAAATGATCTCATAGATCAGTTGCTAAAAATACAGAGACGAGTCTCGTTACAAGCTCTGTGGCTGAGTGGTTTGTTTTTCACCCAGCAGAGGAAGGCATCAGAGAACCCTGGATTCTTCCACTTCCAGAATGACTTCTATTTTCCAGTGGTGCCTGCTGCCCTTTGTTCACCAGCACTGAGCTGACACCAAGCCCACTGGAGAGGAAATTATTCAAAAGAGAGTGGGCGTACAGCCCATCTGGCATGTGCCACTGGCTCTGCCAACACCTGCACATTGCCCAGGTGTGGGTACCCTGTCCTGTGCCTGTACCAACAGGACAAAACAATCTCACACCTCGCCCTGCATCAGACACAAGGTGAGTGCTGTGGTTTTGACCAGAAGCCTGATGCTGCCTGGGGACTGGATGTAGTTTTGACCTGAGGTTGCCGTTCACCTCTGGGCCAGGACTTTCTTCTCCAGACCCTTGTGGAAACCTGTTCTATCAGACAGCCCAGTGTCGGTCAGATGCAGGGTACCACCTCACATGTGGGGTGGTCCCATGGCTGACAGTGGCTATAGCACCCCTGCAATGCTGTGTTGCAATCCCTAGAGCCCAGGTTGAATGATGGCACTACTGGTCACCCTTAAAAGGCAAGGAGATTGCAGACTCATGTTAGCATACATGCCTCATCTTCAGGAAATCAGTGCTCACAGAACACTGCCTGGGTCCTCCAGTGCCTCCAAGCACCCTGACCTGCCTCCCTTCACCCCCTGCCCATGGTCCAGGTTGCCCAAGGCCCAGGTTGCCCACTGCAGCTCAGCTGGAGCCCTTGGTCCTGTGGCTCAGCAAGTTTGGTGCAACAGAGATAGTTGTGCAGAGACGACTGAGCTGGCAGGTTTGGGCTCCGTTGAGCAGGACAGTCCCTAGGGTGACCCTGCTTTTCCTGCGACTTTACCTAGCTAACACACCGGTCTCACTTATCCTCTGGGACTGGATTTTGTTTCTTTCACCTGAACATTTCCAGCACGTTCCCCACCTGAAGGTATTTCCGTTCATTATTAGGAAGTGCAGTAGAAACCAGGATTTTGGTGGCAGCATTTTCTGCTCAAAGCTGAACGGAGAAGGAGATCCCAAGTGGAGGAGGTTGTCCTGAACTTTTCTGTTCAGAGCAATTTACCGGTTAGTGGTAACAAAGAGAATTAGGTGGGGCAGGTTTTCTTGTTGGTGGCGCTGCAGGTCTGTTGAACAAAGAAGCCCGTTGTACTGCAACGTGAAATCCCCCAAGGCATTAGTGCGGCACCACTTGTGGCTTTAGAAAATGGTGCAATATGCAGTTGCCAGGTAATTAGCCACAAGGATTAAAAACTGGTTCTGCCACTGATCTCAAAGTACTGAGCACTGAGAGTCACCAACAGTGACAATCATGTCTAGCAGCGATGGCAAAGGGCAGAGATATTTTTCACAGAACCATAGAATCACAGAACATCAGGGATTGGAAGGGACCTAGAAAGATCATCTAGTCCAATCTCCCTGACACAGCAGGATCACCTAGACCAAGACACACAGAAACACATCCAGACAGGTTTTAAATATCTCCAGAGAAGGAGACTCCCCAACACCCCTGGGCAGCCTGTTCCAGTGCTCCATCACCCCCACTGGGAACAAGCTCCTTCTCATATTTATGTAGAACCTCCCATGTTCCAGCTCACACCCATTGCCCTTTGTCCTGTCAACCAGCTCCATCCTCCTGACACTCACCCTTCACATATTTATAGACATTAATGAGGTCACCCCTCAGTCTCCTCTTCTCCAAGCTAAAGAGACCCAGCTCCCTCAGCCTCTCCTTGTAAGGGAGGTGCTCCACTTCCTTCATCAACCTCATTGCTCTATGCTAGACTCCCTCCAGAAGCTCCATGTCCTTCTTGAAGTGAGGGGACCAAAACTGGACACAATACTCCAGATGTGGTCTCACCAGGGCAGAGTAGAGGGGGAAAAGAACCTCTCTTGATCTGCTAACCACCCCTCTTCTGATCCACCCCAGGATGCTTTTGGCCCTTTTGGCCACAAGAGCACATTGCTGGCTCATGTTCATCCTGCTGTCCACCAGGACCCCCAAGTCCCTTTCTCCTACACTGCTCTCCAACAGGTCAGTCCCCAGCCTATACTGGTACCTGGGGTTGTTCTTGCCCAGATGCAAGACTCTGCACTTACTCTTGTTATAGCTCATTAGATTTTTCTCAGCCCAGCTCTCCAGCCTGTCCAGATCTTGCTGAATGGCAGCAGTCTGCAGGGGTGTCGGCAACACCACCCAGCTTTGTGTCGTCAGCAAACTTGCTGACAGTGCATGCCAATCCCTCATCCAAGTCATCAATGAATAGATTGAACAGGACTGGTCCCAGCACTGATCCCTGGGGCACTCCACTAGATACAGGCCTCCAACCAGACTCTGTCCCATTGACCACCACTCTCTGGCCTCTACCCTGTAGCCAGTTTACAATCCACCTCACTACCCGAAAATCCAGGCCACACTGCCTCAGTTTGTCTGCGAGGATGCTGTGAGAGACCGTGTCAAATGCCTTTCTTAAGTCAAGATAGATGACATCCACGGCTCTGCCCTCATCCATCCACCTGGTTACGCCCTCATAAAAGGCTATCAGGTTGGTCAAGCATGACTTCTCCTTTGTGACGCCGTGCTGACTGTCCCTAATGACCCTCCTGTCCTTGATGTGCCTGGAGACAGCCTCTAGGAAAAATTGTTCCATTAGCTCTTTTGGGATGGAGGTGAGGCTGACCGGTCTATAGTCACCCATGTCCTCCTTACTGTTTTTGAAGATTGGAGGGACATTTATCCACTATTCATTTGTTCTTTGGTGAAGTAGACAAGGACATAAAACTTCTACTGTCTGTGGAAGACATGCACATTGAAAGATAATAAAGAGGGGCAAAGACAGGCTACTGTTATGCAAACCTGACTTGCCTGGTCACAGTCCCATGGCATCCACTGGCTAAATACCAACTAACACAACACCGGAGACACGAGCAGACCACTTGGCAAGCAACTCTGCAGAGACAGATTTAGGAGTAATCACAGAAGATCATTTCAGCATAAGCTGCCAGTCAGCTGGTAGCTCAAAAGGCTGCTTACGCAACACTTTCATGTAGAAAATGAAGCTATCAAGAAGAAATAGGGCAAGGATCCCTGTTCACAGAGTTTGTGAGAGGTCACAGCCCATGAAAGATCACAATTACAATGGACATTTCCTTTTGTGGGTAGAAGAGAGACATGTCTATATGCACCTATTACTATACAGGCAGGTTTGTGTCTCTGCGTGTGCGGACACTTACATGCACGTGACCCCTGCACAGTCGCTGTATGTGAATCGCCAGCGCTCGCTTCAGTCCCGAAAAACCCGTCAGAGGCACTTCAGCAGCTTCAGCACACCCTTGCACCCTCATCAGATCTCTCGTGAAGTGGCTGGGGAGGCTGACTTTATTATAACGCCCAGCTTTCCTGTTTGCACAGGTCCCTGAGAAGCATTGCCAGGTGACAAACCTCCCACCGGCTGGTCTGCCGTCTAGTAACCATCTGTCTTTAACTCAAGACCAATTGTCTTAGCCAGAGGTTGAATCGCCGTCCCTGGGCGTGTTTAAAAGTCAAGCAGGTATGGAGCTCCAAGGCATGGTTTAACAGAGGGCTTGGTACAGGTAGGTCGGTACTTGGGCTCCATGGTCCTAAGCATCCTTTCCAGCCTGAACAATTCTATGATTCCACCTCCAGCAGGTGACTGGCAACACACGAATAAGGCTGTAGCATCTTGTCAGCCTTCTGCTGCTGAGAAGTACACTCTAACCAGGCAAAGACAGTGTGAGACAGGAATCGGTTTCACAGATTCGCAGAGCTGTCTGCAGTCAGATTTTCCCAAGTTTCAAAAGATTTTTTATCCTGTGGACAAAGGCACAGAAAGATCAAAAGGCTGGAAGTTGAAGGTGCCCACACTAAACATTGAAATTACAGTGGAAGGAAGGAATTGAAGCTCCCGGGGAAAAGTCTGCATGACATGTGCAAGAGGAAGTCATTCGCTTTGAAGTCCTTTGAAAGAGTCAACAAGTGTGTGGATAAGGGAGACCCTTTTAATGTAACCCACTTTGATTTCAAAAAAGACATTCAAGAAGGTTTCTGATTAAGTCTTGAAAGAAGCTAAGAAGTTTTGAGGTGTGAGAGGAGGTCCTTACATGGGTGCAATGCTGATCAAAGGAGAGAAGAGTGTAGAAAAAATACTCTGCTTCCACAGAAAAATGGTGACACTCTGTTTAGTGATTTGTGCTAGAACTCACCCTGTTCAACATGTTATTAAACAGTCTACAGAAGGGTGAGTAAGTCGGTGGCAGTTTGGATGGAGATGCTAAGTTACTCAGGGCAATAACGATAGGAGCTAATTGTGACTGCAAGTTAAAAAGGGAGATTAAATTCAGCATAAAGTGATGCACACAGACAAAATAACCCTAACCTCATGCATTAAATTCACCTACTATCACTCAGATAAAAAAGGCTTGAGAGTTATGAATGTCAGTGCAAAACTCAACAGCACTAAACCCAAACAAACAAAACCTCATGAAATTCAAAAGTTAAGGCAAGAATCATAGAATATAGAATCATTAGGGGCTGGAAGGGACCTCGAAAGATCATCTAGTCCAATCCCTCTGCCACAGCGGGATCACCTAGACCAAGTCACACAGGAACACATCCAGGCGGGTCTTAAACGTCTCCAGTGAAGGAGACTCCACAACTCCCCTGGGAACAGAGACAGGAACACAGAGCTAGGGAAATGACACGTGGCTGCTGGCTGAGAGTGGTCCTTCCAGATTCTATGTCTTTTAAAGTGAGTAGTGGATAAAAAATAACCAGAGGCAGCCCTACCACACATGTGTCTCACAGCAGGACAGTATAGTAAGCTATAGATCACGAGGTACGAACACTCTGCTTGAGCAGGTTTTCCTAGAGTAGGTCACGTACAAACTTGTCCAGGAGGGTTTTGAACATTTCCAGGAGACTCCACAATCATTCTGAGCAGTCTGTTCAGTGCTCTGCCACCCTCAAAAGTAAAGACATTTCTCATGATTAGGCAGAACCTCCTGTATCCCTGTTTACCAGCTTATGTCCATGGTCTCTTGTCACTAAGCATCACTGTGAAGAGTTCAGTCACATCCTCATGACACCCACTCTTATGTTGATGAGGTCCCCTCTTAGTCTTCTCCAAGCTAAAGAGTCCCAGGTTTCTGAGTCTTTCCACACAAGGGGGATGCTCCAGTCCCCTAATCATCTTTGTAGCCCTCTGCTCTCCAGTAGTTGTCTCTCTTGAACTGGGGAGCCCAGAATTGGGCACAGTACTCTGGATGCAGCCCAACCATCACAGAAGCAAGGGGAAGGATAATTGTCCTCAACCTACTGGTCACACAGTTCTTGATACAACCCAGGACGCCATTGGCCTTCTTGGCGGCTCATAGTCAGCCTGTGGTGGAACAACCAGGTCTTTTTCCACAGAGCTGCTCTCCAGCAGGTCAATCCCTAGCCTCTATGGATGCGTGCTGTTACTCATCCCCAGGTGCAGGAACCTCCACTTGCCCTTGTTAAATTTCATAAGGTTTCTCTCTGACCAAGTGTGCAGCCTGTCCAGGTTAGGCTGGCTTCCACACACAGCAGAAGCACAGCCTCCTGGTGTGTCAGACACCCCTCCTCGTTTTGCATATTGTGGCAGCCCAGTCCTTCCTGCAGTGAGAACCATCTCAGGGATGGCATTCATGTCTCATCAGGTGAGTTGGGAAGGAATGGTTTTTTACAATCATCACAACCTGCAAGTCCTTCTTATGCTGAATAACAGCCCCTCACACGTTAAATACCCACACACGTTCCAGTGAAATCTTTCCAGGTCTTGCCTGATCCAGCATGAGCCGTGAAAGACAGCCCAAGGATGAAACATGTACAGGCCTGCTTACACCATGCTGGCCACGGGAATTGTCCCACAGCTGCTGGCAGAGCTAAACTAGATGAATTAGGCTCACCAAACTGATCAAAAGCACATTTTCTCCTTTGGGGTTCAGGACGGCAGCAGACAACTTATCTCGTACAGTGTTGGACTTTCCAGCAGATACAAGACCCAGCACTGTAGTCTCTACCTACGTGAGCACTTTGTCCTGCTAGTCCATGGCTAGGGCAGCCTCTGTGCGTTACCATGTGGAATCCGGCTGAGACTGGTGAGTCAAGCGCTTGCAGAAACCAAGTCAAAGAGTCCGAGTACTCAGCTCTGTTTCATTAATTGCTCTAAAGGTTATAAATGTCTAATTCAGCATATGGCTTTCATGAGGGACGATTTTGTTAGGGACAAACTCCTAGTTTTGCCAGATTCTCACATCTAGTAACATTTCCATGGTCACAACTCAGGACACAGAAGGCATCAGAAGGGCAGCTTTCTTTTTTGGTTTTAGCGTGTGAATGTATTAGCTTTGGTCTGAAGATTGTAAAACCTTGTAGAGAGCTGAAATCTTCCTTGTTATCTTCTGGAGATTTACAGTTGCAGTAAAAGCAAAGAATGGCCTTCAAGCAACAGTGCTTGAAGTGAGGCTGCAAACACCACAGCAAGTGAGAAGAACAGGAGCTTTAATGAAGTTTGCCGCTGGCATTTGGCTGAGCAAGTAGCTACAAGGGTTGAAAAATGGATTAAGGCCCATGAGCAGACCATGGCAACGCCGTTTGGGGTGAACAGCCTCAGTGTTTTCACAGCAGGTTACAGGACAGACTTGAACCTGCTCAGAGGAGACAGAAATCAGAGAGGTTCCCTCACCAGGGAGAGATTAGCTGACAAGCTCTGACCTTTTTGTGACTTAGACATATCTCTACCCAAAACTGTTTTGCCCAGAGATTATCCTCTTAAACTGCTGGGGTATGTCATCCTTTGGACATGTCCCAATGACAAGCCACAGTTCCTTTTGCTTAAAATAGTGCTGCATCTTCTGAACAGGGGAAAATTCCTTGAGAGGGAAGAACGTGCCAGCCTTGTTCTTCAGTCAGAAAACAGAAGGAACTGCATCCCAAACACCACGAGAAAACAGCTTCTTCTCCATTTTGTGGGAAAGGGGAAAAGATTCATGTTCTTCACTTTACTTTAGAAGATACATCAGACCAACTGGATGGATTCTCTACCTTGTGTCTTACTTTTTTTGACATTTGGAGATATGAATACTCGGCCATTCTAAAATAAGTGTTTTCATGTCCTCTTGTATAAAATAGTTGATGTGAAAACCTTAAATACCTACAGAGATCATAGAATCATAGAATCACTAGGGATTGGAAGGGATCTCGAAAGATCATCTAGTCCAATCCCCCTGACACANAGTAGAGGGGGAGAAGAAAATGATCTAAATCAGTGACAAAGAAGTAAAACTGTCCAGCCCTC
>VXBP01009729.1:1738-16776 GCA_013400115.1 Rhinopomastus cyanomelas
CATGCGTTTCAAAGGACCCAGTCTCTGTCTTTCACATCCAAGGTTTGAGGATTCTCCAGTCCTCCTGCTTTCCTTAGAGCAAAGCACGAAGGAGCTCTCCCCCAAACCTAAGTGCTGCCAGTCTTTTCTCAGCGGCAGAAACGATAGCGTCTCCTCCTGCTGATCACTCTTTCCAAAATGGTGGCGTCCCAGTCACAGGGCCCCAGCCGCGTGCAGGGTCCAACATGGAGACCGACCACATGGCTGCATCAGCAGGGCCGCACCCCCCCACACTCCACACGTGGCTGAGAGGGTCTTCCAGACCTCCTCTCCTCTCCCTCCCCTGTCTCAGCTCCAGGGGGAAGAGCAGTAGCCCAGCTCACCAATGCTGAAGGCTGTCGGTGGTGGGGGGTCATGATGGATGGCATTTCTGCACCAGTCTTGCTTCTCCAGTCCGGGTGCAGTGCAGCGGTGAGCAGCGGCGGCACCGCGCTGCCGCCGCGGCGGGAGCTGCTTCAGTCTGCGGCTTTTCTCCGGTCTGGGGGACTACTTCTTAGGTCCGGGGCTGCGCAGCAAGTTGCGGCCGGGGTCGCTTCCAGCCCCCGCGGCGGCAGGTGCCCACCGGCGGTGGGGTCAGTCCGGGGCTGCGGTTAGTTCAGGGGCCGCGGCTGGTTCGGGGGCTGCGGTTGGTTCGGGGGCCGCTGTCCCCCCGGAGCCGTGGTTCCCACCCCGGAGCTGCTGTCCTCACCCCCCCCACTGCCCGTTCCCGGGGCGGTGGGGGGGCACTCCCTTCAGGGCCACAGCCCGCAAAAAAAGGGCGAACAAAGACCCTGCCCCAGTTTTATAGGCTCCCCCTAGCCCGCGTTTCAGGGGCAGGTCACAGGACAGATGCTTCTGGGGAAGGGTCCTGTGACCTGTGCAACCGGGGACAGGTCCCCCAGAACACAACACAACTTTTCTTCCTCATGAAAGCACTTCTACAAGTTCTAGCAGTTCTCAAACTGCAACATGAGTCTAACATGCCAAGATCCATAAATGTTTCCCCGTGATCAAAAACCCAAAGTTCTTCTGTTCACACCAACCCCTGAGCCACTCGTTAATAGCAAGGATTCTCTTACATGTCTCATTATTCACCCCTGCTGTTATAGGGATCGAGGAAAACACTATCTGCTAACCTACTCCATCAATAAGTTCTTCAAGTTCCCTGAATTCCCTCTTAATAGTCTTAACTCCCCTCTCACTAGCCTCATCACTGCCAGCTTGTATCACCGACAACGGATAATAATCTGTAGCTTTAATGAGTTCAAGTGTCCTCCTGGTGATATCCTGAACCCGGGTCCCTGGGAGGCAGCAGACCTCCCTGTGGGAAGGGTCTGGTCTACACACATGACCTTCTGGTCCCCTCAAAAAGGAGTCACCAACAACCACCACCCTTCTCTTCTTTTTTGTATTAGAGGTTTTGAGTTTGTTTTTGTAAGGGTTCTCTTTGGGGGTTCTCTGGTTAAGACAATGTCTTCAACCTCCTCATCCTGATCCCCAAAATTCAGTGCCCAGAACCTGTTCTCCAAGGGCAGATGGAAGGGTGGCACCTGGAAAGGCAGAGGGGGGCGGGAGAGGGTTCTGTTTCCCCCACGAATGGGAACCTGTTCCCATTCCTCATCATCAGGGAGAACCCTACCTTCTTCCTTATGGGTCAAAGCCTCGATCTCTTTCAGTTCCCGAGCGCCTTCTTCCCAGGGATAGGAAATACCAGGCTACTCTGACTCCTCAGCAGCTCTAAAAGATGAAAGAGTGCTACACCACCAATCTATCTCCTTTTCGCACTCACGGATACTCCTCAACCTATCCACCTCATCCCTTAACTCAACCACCATAGAGAGAAGGTCATTTACCTGCTCACAATGCATGCACATGTTTCTGGCACCACCCTCTTGCAGCAGCATAAGGCTCAGGCATTCCCTGCAGCCAGGAGTCTGAACAGCCGCATCCATTGTCAGGGGGATTGTCTGGGCAAACAAATCCCTCCTAGCAGCTGCTTTAGCCCCATTGCCGACAAGGGAAGGATAGTAGAGAGAAGATTGAAAGCAAGAAAGAAACACGACTTAAGAGAACAAAGTGGTGTCTGCTACCCTACCTGCTTGCCCTGCCTGCGCAAACTGCCGCACAAACTGCCTCTCTGTAATCCTGTTTGCCTACTCCTGTTCACCGTGCTCCCTAGAAGCTCTTAACCTGAAATACTGGAAACCAAGCCCCCTCCGAGGCTCCTCCCTTCCGGCTGCTGCAAGGCACCTCTGGGAAACAGAAACTTCTGTCAAACAGAAGCTTTTACATTATAACAATTGCATTTTAAAGAAAGAAATCCTGTTACATCAGTTGAGCGATATCTTGAGGCTCACTCAAACCAATGAGAATCTTTTTGTTGAAGTCACTAAGCTTTTATTCAGGCTCTTAATCTGCAATCAATCAGCCCTTATTATCATTCCATCTAGAACTCCGTGCTTTTTTTGGTGACAGAAAAACAACACAAAACACTTTTTCCAGCTACCAATGCTGGCAGAATTGCAAATTCTGATTATATTTTCCATGAGCCTCAGCCGGGAGCTATCCTGAAACACACCATTTTGCCTTTTCTCCCTTGTGTGCATTCCTCCCACTTTCATGCTACATTGGGCTGTGCCTGATGAGCCAAGCTGAGGAGCTGAATCCTGCAGCATTTCAAGTGCTGTGGAGGACGGGCAACCTGAGCTATGGGCTGGCTCCAGGGACAGGCAGTGCTTCCCAGAAGTGGTCTCTGGGATGTTAAATCCTTCTGTGGTAGCATGAGGTATTTACTAATGGTGCTGAGAAGCTGCATGAGATTGTCAGGGGAAAAAAAGACACACAAACTCTAATCTTCCTCGGGCTTTTCTATTGCTTCATTCAGTACATCTTGTTAACCTTTCCATTTCTGATGGCTACAGACACAGCTATATTTTCTCACTCTACACAGGGTGCTACAGCAAGGAGCACCCATCTAGGAGTTCTGATGATAGGGACTTGACTTCTTGTTATGTTCTGATCGTCTTTCTGGTATATCTTTGTTATGTGCCTGCTGTGAAAGGAAAGGGAGGGGAGTAGGTACCCAGCTCTACTGTTGTGGGCATGTTGCACAGAGCTATACAGAGCTCAACAAATTTCATTTGTATTGCCCATCCTCCTCCTGATGTGAGGGTAACTGGTGTGAAACCAATTTAATCATTTAGCAGTAGAAAAGAGCAGGCAAAAAGGAGGAACAAAAGCACTGAGGTATCTGAAACGTGGTCTAGGTACACTGGACATTGAGAGGTTGCCTGGAAGAGGAATGACAGAAGGAAGGGCTGTACACAGCAAGACGTTCAAACACAGGCAGCATGGAAACATACACAACAGCGACTGCAGAGGTGCCAGAGACTGCAACGTCATGGGTGAGAATGGTGGCATGCTGCTACCTATTTAACAAAGTCTTGGCTCTACTTGCTTCAGTGCTTAAGTGTCCCTGAAAGAATAAAAATTAACCAGCAACCCTATGAGGTCAGAGGTTGGAGAGAATGGCTTTAACCTTAGGCTTCAAAGGGCAGGGCATTGAGGACTGCATTTGAGGCTTGGGATAGCAGAACTGCAGGTGACCACCTTCGCCTGAATGTACCAGAGTCCTTAATGACAGTCCAATGACTAAGCTGGAGAGAGGAATACAGAGGCATTCAGATCCAGACTGCAGGTCCAGTGAGTGTCCACATACCTAAACTAACCAGGAACAGACCAGGCACCACTTCCAAGTCTCCCAAGCTTTGGTCCCACATCTTATTAATGACTGCCTCAACCATGCCATAGATTGAGGGGAGAAGTATTCAGATTTGGGACAGGAAAAGATACTATCATGGGACAGAGGAATGCAGGGCTGAACTGGAAGTCAGACAGAAGGGAGATGAGTAGCTAAGCTCAGAAGCACTGTTTAAACTGCTGACATATCTGTGTGAGGGTAACGGTGGTCGGGACTTTCCCACAGGAGGATTTTTGTCTAGGCAGTGCATAGGGAACAGTACACGGTTCTGTCCAGCCATTCACTGGGGAGAAGTGCTGCAGGCACTCAGAACTAAGCACCAGTTCTTCCTGTTCAGCAAAGAACTTTGCTGCATGAGAGGTTTCATTAAAATGCTAAAGATTACATACTTGTAACCTAAGACTTAATTTGTGGTAAAGCCGTAAATTAGCTTATTCTCCTCATTCATCACCCCTGGAAAGAATGAATCAGATACAAGTCACAGCTAGAACACAAGGATTAATTGATGGAGCAGCCAGGAGGCTCTGTTGTAGGCACATTAATTTTGTGCTTGTGAATTACACCAACAATGGCAAACAGATTTACACACATTAGTAGCACCTTCAGGATAATCTTTCAGTGTGTAAAGCATGTGAGTACAGTATGTACTGCAGAGACATGCTGTATCAACAGCACTTGTCTCTGTTTCTGAATATTCCAAGTGCTTAATAAGACAGAAGGCAAATCACAGGAGAGCAATAATTTTACGCTTTCACACTGAGAAAGCTTGTTCTGGAAAAATCTTTCCCTCAGGAAGTCTCCCACCTTGACTTTGGATGGTTTGGGCTTGCAGGTCTCCCAAGATTTCTATGCTAGAATTTGCAGATAGAAGCTAAAAAAACAGACCTACAGCCTCAATACTTATTACAGGTGTGAATATAACACTAAGGTAATGGAGCCCAGACTGGGGTGGGGTGAGATCTGTCCTTATGTGACTTATGCCCATAGGAAATAAAGAAGTTCAAGTTGAGGAGGGACAAAATCTGTCAATGCAGTATTGCTTCATGTTCAGCATTGGTATTCCTTGGCCTCAGAGGACCTGCTAACAGCCCAGCTGCTGTCACAAAGGTCCTGCCATTTCAGATATCTTTAAAGATTTTACCATCCAGACATGCAAGGAATGCCAACATCAGCTCACAAGACACAATATTCTTGTTTTCAGCACTGCAGGAATAAAAACAAAACAACTAGAAAATATTAGGTTAATGTGATTAATGAATCAGAAATTGAGAGGTAAAAATATCCAAACTACATTATTGTACAAAATACCATGACTTTTTAAATCAAATTTATTAGGTCTGATTTACCAACCAGCTTGTGTGTCAGTCACACAGCCAGAGGGACCAATCTTTCTTCAGTATTGTACAACTATTAAAAATAGATTATACCCTGATTTTCCACCCCAATAATGCAGCTTGACCAACTTCTTGTTGAATGAATATTCTAAGTAAACAGCTGTAGTAGTTCTGGTGGCATTGGAACTCCAACCTCTCTGCTCAGGCCATGTGAAACTAGAGCTCCATCGGTGAAGAAGAGGGACCCTGACCTGCCTGGGAAATGCAGGAGGGCTGTGATGGGTGGCAGGGCAGCCCAGCACAGGAGAAAGGCTTCTCTGGTCTGCCCAAGCTTGCCTGAACAAGCTGCAGTTGCTACAGTCAGACGTATCAGACAAAAGCTTTTGAGGAAAATTGTGGCTGGAGCTCTGTTTCTTTTCTGACTCACTGATTGAATAGAGAAAGAAGAATCAAAACATAATCATCCATCTGGGTCAAGCAAGGGAGGAGGATTAAGAAGCAGTTCCTCAGGTCTTGATGTACCTGGACAAGGGATGGCTCATGAACTGAGTCTCCAGCTGATTTGCTTCCCTCATCTTCACCCCTGTGCCAGGTGAAGAAACCTGTAGAAGGCTCCCTGATTATGGAGGAAGCTGCAAAATGCCTTCATTCAAAAACTGATGACCAGGAGGACAAGCTTTTTAACTGGTCCTGTCCAGCCTTCTGTTCCCAGACACCAGTAGGTAAATTAAAGAGGTTTGGAGCTGTGCTGTTATTGTTCTGGATAAATGCTACTGACGTCTGGGCAGCCTCAGCTGGAAGCACTTTGGGATTTTTGTTCTTATATTGGCATATTTTAAGCTCAAGAAAAGCAGCTGAGGCCATAGGCCAGATACTTTCAGCTAATGCCAGGGCAAAATAGTCACAAAACCATCTAATGAAAGTATCCTTAGAAGGCAGGTTTCTCTGCTGGCTACCACCAGGTGAGGAGGGGACTGGGATTGTCACTGATGGTACAGAGCTGGCTCCTGGCTTCTGCCAAAGGAGCCCGGGAAAATCTGAAGGGCTGTGCTGCTCCTGTAACAATTGCAACTGGAGTCCTCTCACTGCCTCAGATGAGCACTTGGTTTGGCCTATGCAGCATCCATTGCAGAAAGGCAGTCAGTGTAAAGTCAGAGTGTGTCAGCAGTCTGAAGGTAAGCAGCAGGGCAACCACCCCAGGGTTGTTTTTTTCACTTTCTCTAAATGTATGGGCAGTGACAGGTGTAAAATTACACCAAGAAGGCAGTAATATAGATCTATTTAAGTGCCAATCATGTGTTTTTTTACAACACTGGGCCTCTGCCTGAACATATCGTTTAGGAGACAACATGTTATAAAAGCATATTCTTTCAAAAGAATGCTATAAAAACTACACCTAATACTGGTCTGACATGTTTAATCTTCACTTTGTTTCTCTGCTCCTCTCCTGTTCCAAGATAAGCAAGCTCTGGGTGTCTTGTGTTGCACGCACAATCTTGCAGAGTTAGCGAATAGGCCACGGAAAATAAACATATGTAAATCTTAGACATGTATGATCTTCAGACAGGGAAAATGGCTTACAAAACCCAGAAAGATGATTATCCACTAAACAAATGCTGGACAGTATTAGTTTGATGGCAGGAAGTCAAGCTACACAGTGCACAGCACAGTGTACAGAAAAGGAATCTGATAATTTAGCGGGGCAGTTTGTCAGGCAGTGCAGCTCGCTGCCCCAGGGCACATGGTCAGCCTGGATGCCAGTGGTTGCCATCAGAAGTACAAGACTAGCCTATGTGATTTAGGTAATAATCAGGTAGAGATGGTGTAATTCTGCCCCTGAAACACAAGAATATGGCTACTGTGCTTTGCTAACAGGAATGCTTTATGTATGAACTCATTCGCTCGCTTCGTGGGTGGAACCAATTCCTGCTCTGAAGCCTGGGGAACTTCTGTAGCCAACCAGTGAACCCTACACCAGAAGAAGATATGTGAATATGATGTGCTCATGAAGCCCAGATAAGACTGTAGGAAGTGACCACAGCTGTTGCAAAGGAAGACGAACTTAACACAGAGGGGAGTGGAGGGCAGCCTTTGTATAAACAGCTTATCTGTTGAATGGGTCAATGGCTTCTGACAATGGCCTTCCCTAAAATAATCAACAGGGAATATTATCTTCTGAAGCCAGCCAGACCAGCATAGGATAAGTATCTACATGGCTCAGCCCAAAACAAAATTTGAAGAATTAACAAACCAGCAAAATGAAGCCTAAAGAGAGCAACGGGCTTGAGCTGCCCTCACCCAGTCACAGTGTTGTAGTTTGAAAATTGCTAGCATTTTCAAACGTACAGCAGTTCTGCTTTCATGAAGAAGAAAAGAAAAAAGAGTTGTTTTGTTTTGGAGGACCCCTCCCCCACAGGGGACTTGTCCTGGGGGAAGGTGTCGCTGGTCCTGGACCTGCCCCGGATGTCCGTGTTGGGTGAGCCTATGAAAAAGCAGAGCGGGCGGTTTGTTTTGAAAAAAAAGTCAGGAAGAGGAAGAGAAGGAAAAAGAAGAAGAAGGAGGAAGTATGTAGTCCGCTCGTGTGTGCTGCAGGCCCTCTTGGGCTGCGGCTTCTCAGCCGAGCGCCCCCCGCTCCCCCACCCCGCCCGTTCTCGGGACGGTGGCAGGGAGGGGGGAAGGGCACGGGATGTGGCTCGGCCGCGGCTTTTCAGCGATTGCTGCCGCTACTATGGGAAGAGCAGATGCCCCGTGTTCGCGTAGCCCCATGTCCTCGGCCGGACTGCCAGCTGTGATTCGCCTCGGGCTCCAGTAGCGCCGATGTGCCGCGGTCTGGAGACGCACTTGTAAGCTCTCCCCGCCCCGGCGCTAGCTGTGAAGTTTGCCGCAGGTTCTCCAGTGGCTCCGCTGCTTTTGGAATGGAGGACGCGCCAGTTTGCACCACTCCCCGTCCAGTAATGGGCAGCCTTCGCGTCTGCCGCGGTTTCTCAGCGGTCTTGGGAAGACCCTGATTTGTGCCGCTGTGCCCCCTGCTCCGCGCAGCCCTTTTGCCTCGGGCCTGAACCTGACACCATGATCCGGGCGATCTGGGAAAAGCAAGACTGCGTGCAGCCACCTCCCACAGCGCAGCTTCAGCATTTTGGTAACGTTGTGGTATGCTGGGGTGCCCCCTCTTCCCCCCTGGAGCTGAGACAGGAGGAGAGAAGAGAGGAGAGGGCCTTGAGAATCTTCTCGGCCTACTGTGGAGTGTGGGCGTTGCCCTGTTGATCCAGCGATGAACGTGCCTCCATTTTGGATCCCCCACGTGACTGGGACTGAGCGATGGACCGCTGCCATTTTGGAGAGACTGGTCAACGGGAAGAGAAGCTGTGTGTCATTTCCTGCCGCTGAGGAAGACTGGGGGTGCTTTTAAGTTTGGGGGAGGTCCCTTCGTGCATAGTTGGAAAGCCGAAGGATTTGAGACTCCTTAAATCTTGGATCGGGAGGACAGAGACAGGGGCTTGTAGTTGTAGTTGAGATGTGCGTCGCCCGCACCGGGGTGCAATTGGGGCGTTTCTTTGGTTTGCATTGTTGTTGTAGTTGCCCAGATCTCTTAGGTCGGAAGGACAGAGACAGGGGCTTGTTGTTGAAATGCATGCCGCCCGCACCGGGGTGCAATTGAGGCGTTAAGGGAGAGGGTGGTGGAACTCGTCTCCGGTTTGCATGCTGTTGGTGTTGCCCAGATCTCTGTCGTGACCCAAGGCCCAAACGATAGTAACTTCCCATGGTATTTTCCTCAGATAGTGTAATGGCATGTGTGACGCAGTTTCTAGGTTTGAGTGCACCAACTTGCTGGTTTTTGTTTGTTTTATTCTTTTTGTTTCCTTTTCTTTGTCTGTATACAGCTAGGTTAATAAACTTTTATCCAATATCCTAAGCCATTCATTGTCTGGCAAATTTGTCCGAGATGTCATCGAGACCTTACTTGCTAAAACTGGTGGAGAATCCCCAACCCGCTACGCACAGGAATCTTGGTTGAACTGCAATTCAATTGCATGTTGCAATTGCTTTATTATGGTGTTTGCACTGCAATGTTAACATGTGACTAACCACACCATTACACTAGAATCCCATGCAATATCAAATATTTAAGAATAAGTAATTTTATATTACGTTTTATATTAAATATCCTTCTTTGCAAACATCCCATACATCGCACATCCTTCTAGAAATCCTCTCTCCTTCATGCTCCCAGACTTCTACCTGAGATCTTCTCCCCCATTTCCCTACCCCTCAGATAACTCATATTCACGTATAGGGGACTCAGATGAGCAAAAACCTTAGTGTTTAGTATCTGTCCATGTTCTGTTGTAGAACAGAAGCCTGCAGAATGATTGAAAGCATGCTCATAAATATACATATTGGTAATTATGTTATGAACTGTAACAATACCTTAAACTATGGTATTATGATATAAGAATATCTGGATGATTTTTTGTTATTACATCAATATCACATTTTTATATTTAAGTCTATTTTTAGATTTTTTAGACAACTAGCAGAAACTACAGATGCTTTCACGGCCACGCCATGCCAGAAAAGGAAGGGAAGGAAAAAAAAAATGGTGCGGGCCAGTCGCGCGCCCTTCTCGCACGTGCACCGGATGTACCCAAACCCCGCAGCCCACTTCCCCCTTGCGAAAAACAGAACCACACTTAGAACTAGTCTAAGACAAAACAAAACGCCTTAAAGCGTGAGACAAATCCCCTCCCGATCCACCAGTAACTGCTGATAAAAACTTAACTAGAGGGTAGAGTGCAGGAGAAGGCAGGTGGGCTGGGCAGCAGATCAGGGCACAGGAGCTGTGGGTCTTCTCTCCTCTGTGGCTGGCCGGAACCATCTCCATCCCCTCTGTCCCCCAACCTGCTGGCTTTTTATTCCATGGTCCACCAAGACCCTCCTACTGTGGGGCAGAGGGGAGTGGTTTGGGAGATACACAAGTTCTTCTTCTGAGTCCTACCTAACATACAACCCAGCACACATCAATAGCACATTTTTATATGTAAGTCTATATTTAGATTTTTTTAGACAACTAGCAGAAACTCCAGACGAGAACTCAGAAGTCCTAAAATAGTTGAAATGTGTCAGGTCTACAAGGAAGTGTTTTGTCTCGTAACACAAACATATTTATAAGAAATAATTTCACATGTACAGTTATGCTGTTGATGGACATAGTTTTCTTTTGCTGACACTGTACTCCTCAGTCTGTGAAAGCTGTTTTTTTCATTACAAGCCCTGTTTTAATAATCAAGCTGTTTCAAAATCTACATTGCAAACAGAGTCAAGGAGTATGGAGCAGTGTAGGAACAGGGACAAGAAGAATGCAGCCAAGTCTGGGACTTGCACAGATATTTCTGTGCACAGCTACATGTAGAGCTATGATTAAGATGTACTCCTTTTGGTCAAGAAGCTGCAAAGCAAAACCCAAGGGTTACACATTCCCATGTATAGAAGAGAAAGCCCATTTGTTAACATAAAGAAATATTCTGTACCAAGTTTCAGACACATATGCCCTAGGTTGCTTGCTTCAGCTTTCTCCTTTGAAGTGAAGATGTCTCGCTGTAGGTTTTTTGCAAGTGAATTCATGAAAAAGTCTGAAGTACCCCCTCCACTTTGACCTTCTCAATATTCTCCTAGCCTCTCTCCATCCTTTATCAACAATCCTATTCAACAGGGGAGGTACCACATGATTAGGGGGTGGTTAATGAGATGCCCATCTACAACAAAGTCTTGAAGGAGGATGTGAGGAACTACAGGCCTGTCAGCCTGACCTTGGTACCAGGAAAGATCATGGAGAGGATCATCCTGAGTCAGCTCTCATGGCAAGTGCCAGGCAACCAAGGGATCGGGGCCAGCCAGCATGGGTTTATGAAAGGGAGATCTTGCTTATCCAACCTGATCTCTTTCTATGACTATACGATCTGCCTTCTGAATGGGGGGAAAGCTGTGTATGTTGTCTGCCTGGACTTTTGTAAGGCCTTTGACACCTTCTCCCATAGCGTTTGCCCAGAGAAACCAGCGAATCATGACATAGGTGAATGTACTCTTCACTGGGTAAAAGATTGTCTGGATGGTCATACCCAGAGAGCTGTGAATAATGAGGTGAAGCCCAGTTGGCAGCTGGTCACCTGTGGTTTCCCTCAGGGCTCAGTTGTGGGGCCAGTCTTGCTTAATATCTTTATTGATGACCTGGATGAGGGGATTGAGTACAGCCTCAGTAAGTTTGCAGACGACACCAAATTGTGTGGGAGTTGTTGACCTGCTTGAGGGTAGGAAGGCTCTACAGAGGGACCTGGACAGACTGCAGTGATGGGCCAAGGCCAGCTGTATGAGTTTCAATAAGGCCAAGTGCAAAGTCCTGCATTTCAGTCACAATAATCAGAGTGGTTGAAAATCTGCCTGGCAGAAAAGGACTTTGGTGTATTGATTGACAATTGGCTGAACATGAGCCAGCAATGTGCCCAGGTGGCCAAGAAGGCCAGCAAGATCCTAGCTTGTATCAGGAATAGCCTGGCCAGCAGGAGTAGGGAAGTTATTGTGCTCTTGTACTCAGCACTGGTGAGGCCTTACCTCACCAGTACTGTGTTCAGTTCTGAGCCACTCACTGTAAGAAGGACATTCCAGGTGCTGCAATATGTCCAGAGGAGAGAAACCTAGCTCATGAGGGGTCTGGAGAACAAGTCATATAAGGAAAGGCTGGGGGACCAGACTTGTTTACTTTGGAGAATCAGAAGCTGAGGGGTGAACCCATTGCCCTCCACAACCACCTGAAAGGTTGTAGAGAGGTGGATGTTGGCCTCTTCTCCTGAGTGAACAATGACAGGACAACAGCAAATGATCAGAAAGTGCACAAGGGGAGGTTTAGATTAGATACTGGGAAGAAATTCTTTTCTGAAAAAGTGGTCAGGCACTGGAGATTGTTGAGTCACCATCCATAGAGGTATTTAAGAAATATGTAGATATGGTGCTTCAGGAATTGCTCTAGTGGCAGAGATTTTAGGGGGGTTATTATGTGTTTTGTCTGAGTGTGTTTGGTGCTTGTGTCTGATCAGGGCTTTGGTTTTGTTGTTGTTGTGTGTGTGGTTGGACTTGGTTGATCTGAGAGGTCCATTCCAACCATGAATATTCTGTGATTCTGTAACCTTTACCCTTTCTTAATTTAACCCCAAAGACTCAGATGCCAGAAACCTCATTCCAGCTGGGGATAGCATGATGCTTCCCGAATTCTTGGGGCCACTTTTGAGTATCATCACAACCATTCCTTCCTTCTCCATTGCCAAAGACTGAGCTGGAATTTTATCTACATTTCAAATGTAGATTAATGAAAGCAACAAGGCTGAAACAGATTCAGTGAAGCGATCAAATGGTGAAAGTGGTTGCCTTTCCCCATGCTTGTGAGGCTCTTTTGTTCTTCCAGTTGTTCCAGGGGAAGCTGGGGGGCTCTTGGGTTTTGGACATTTATGATTCTTGGGATTCCATCAGGCTCAGATGCAGCAAACTGTTGGACAGTGGTATTGAGCATCTTTTAGAAAACCGAATAAATTCAGTCAGTGTAATGGCCAAGTGGTACTGAAGCAACCAGCAATTAATGGCCCCCTGGGGAAAGCATGTGACTAACTGATTTATTGAACTGATCTAACTGGAAGCAACACAAAAAAAAAAAAAAAAAAAAATTAGAAGAAGGCATAAAAGTGCCCTTGTGAAAGAAGATTTTCATTACTGTAAAAAGAAAAAGCCTGAAATAACTGTTTGTCTTACCTGTCTGCCACATGTATATTCTGTAGGTTGCCCTGGCATCTGTGGAGATCTATTTGCATGGTACCTTATGAAATAACTACGTTGTTTGGGTGCATAGAGAATACTGCATTGGCAGCAGCATAAACTCTGAGAAAAAAATGCCTTTTATTCAAAAGGGTTTGGCTTGTTAGCAAGATTGGGCCAACAGATGGTAAATACCAGCTCGTAATACAGCATAATGCAGTTTGCTGCAGAAAATGTAGTATAATTTAATATAAGGGCAAGAAACCAATCACTCAGAGCAGTGAGGAGGGAAGGGATTGAGAGTATTATGGAAAAATCATTGAAACTGTGAAGCCAGCACACAGCTGCAGTAATAAAGCCTGTCATAAAGTAGAGGGGAGCACAAGAGAGGAGGACTTAGTGTAGATGGTATTAGTCAGAGCCCCATCTGCTGTAAGCCCCATACCACATAAGGGGTCTGTTAAAGGCTCGGGGAGGTACAGGATAAGAGCACCTATTTTACTACTAGGTTTATGAGAAGGAGGTAAACTACTTGTTGGTTCCAGCATCCCACAGGATGCTCGCCTACAAGGAAGAGGGATGTAGGCGTGAAGTTGAACCCAGGTTTGTAACTGTCACATCTTCAAGTCCCTACATAGTCAAAATTTCTTGTATTTTTTTTTTTTTATAAACGGGTATGTTTGTATGTCAATGAGGCCCAAGTAAATATTTTGCCATTTATGTGAGCAGCCTGTAATTCTGTGTAACCTCCAGTGCCCTGGTGCTGAGGAAGAAGGTGCCAATTTTATATGGCAATCTTTAGAGTAAAACCACACTTTAAACAATGAGGGAGTGGAGAAGTGCATCAAGGGTTGGAAAGAAACTTCACATTATCATGAATAAAAGCTAGCAGTGCTCTGGATGCCTTCAGATCTGAATCTGTGTGATTTTCTCATAAATACGTTGAGTTCCATGGAGCTCTGCACTCATTAATGCACTTCCCACAAATAAAGAAATGAGAGAGATTTGTAACCCTCTCCCTCTCCTGGACCCAGGCCCAGTTATCCAAGTGCACATTCTGGTTGTGTATCAAACACCTCAGTCTCAGAGCCCCTCTTAGCCAAAATCCCCTTCCTTACTCACGTGCTGAGCATCTCCAGTACCTTTGGGCCTGCTGCACTCCCTGCAGCACAAGAGCCACTACAACAAGCTCAAGTCCATTTGCTGACCCCAGATGGGCCAGCTACAAGCATTCACAATAGCAACGTGGTCTCCCCTCTCCTCTCTGTCTTCACTGCAATCTGGATTGACCCAAGGGTACTCCGCACTGAAGGAAGTGATTGTGTTTTCACCAGCTCTGTCCCCGTGTCTCTGAGACATCCTGGAGCATATTCTGTGACTCTTCATGGACCCATGTTATGGCTTTACAGCCACCAGGTGCATGTAAATTCTGTATCCTGGACCAGCACTGGTGGATGGTGCTGAGCATTTTGGCTTTGCACACCTTTCCAGGCCAGCTGGACCAGTGGAAAATGGCACTCACTTTGTATAAGCAAGATTTGTAATAGCAAAGAGGGAAGAGGTTAGGGCTAGAGTATGCAAGAAATTATGTTAAAAACTGTGAGCCAAATTTGACCTAAACAATTTTAACTAGAGCACTCTGAGCTAGAAAATGCAAACTTAATATATTCCCTGTTGCAGTTCCTCCAACCTTCTTATTACTGTCATCCTGAAGTGGGGAGCAAGACAGTGTAAGTGACCTCTTTCCCTGTGATTGGATCTTGTCCTCACCAACAGGGCGGGTCTGGTTGAAGCAGTGAAGGCTGAGGGTTGCTTGCTTGCAGCGACCATGAGATGGTGGAATTCAGGGTCTCGTGTGGCAGGGACAGAACAGCTACCAGAACCTCAACCCTGGACTTCAGGAGGGCCAACTTTGGCCTTTTCAAGCAATTGCTAGGGGACATCCCCATGGGACACGGTACTGGCAGGTAAGGGAGCTCAGGATAGCTGGCTAACATTCAAAGACTGCTTTCTTGCAGCACAAGAAATGAGTATCCCAACAAGGAATAAGTCAAGGAAGGGAGTCAAAAGACCCACGTGGTTAACCAGGGAACTACTAGGCAAACTGAAGAGGAAGAAGCAAGCCTATA
>VXBP01009729.1:17491-29188 GCA_013400115.1 Rhinopomastus cyanomelas
AGTGTAGTGTAGGGGAAAGGGACTTGGGGGTCCTGGTGGACAACAAGATGACTATGAGCCAGCAATGTGCTCTTGTGGCCAAGGGGGCCAACAGCATCCTGGGGTGGATCAGAAGAGGGGTAGTTAGCAGATCAAGAAAGGTTCTTCTCCCCCTCTACTCTGCCCTGGTGAGTCCACAGCTGGAGTATTGTGTCCAGTTCTGGGCTCCTCAGTTCAAGAGGGATGTGGAGCTGCTGGAGAGGGTCCAGCGTAGGGCAATGAAGATGATGAAGGAGGTGGAGCACCTCCCTTACGAGGAGAGGCTGAGGGAGCTGGGTCTCTTGAGCTTGGAGAAGGGGAGACTGAGGGGTGACCTCATTAATGTCTACAAATATTTGAGGGATGGGTGTTGGGAGGATGGAGCTGGGATATTTTAGGTGTCATGTAGTGATAGGATGAGGGGCAATGGTTGTAAGCTGGAACATAGAAGGTTCCACATCAACCTGAGAAGGAACTTCTTCACGGTGAGTGTGATGGAGCTCTGGGACAGGTTGCCCAGGGAGGTTGTGGAGTCTCCTCCACTGGAGATGTTCAAGACCTGCCTGGATGTGTTCCTGTGTGATTTGGTCTAGGTGATCCTGCTGTTGCAGGCAGATTGGAGTTTTTGAGGTCCATTCCAATCCGTAATGATTCTATGATTCTATGATAATCCTTCTTTTTTTACACAGTATTCTACCTAAAATAATGAAATAATAACAGCAGCATTTAAGGAAGCACAAAATACTATTCGCTTTTAAACTCTACATATTTTTCCTGGTGAATTTCTTTGGGCTTCCCTTGTATAGATAATTTTGAAAATAGCTGTGTTTTTTTGTTTTCAGGATGCCCGTTTTTAAACACTAATATTTCCTGTAAAACGGGAGTGCATATTTTGAGGAGTGAAGTTCTGAGTGACAGCCCAGTCTTTGCTGTGAGAGCACACCCTTTCTCTGTAGCCCTGTTCAAGACTTCCTAGATACAAAAGGGAAACAACAGCCATGAAAGCTCTGTAGAAATGAATTTTGAGTCTGCATAGGTTTTCTCTGTCCTGTCACCTGTGACAGAAGAATCCCTTTACAAAGTCTATGCATGGGCTACTTGGCCATGGTACGCCATTTTAACACTCAAACTCAAGCTAAAAGGAGAGCCCTGAGAAACATCCAGCCTGGGGAGACAGCACTGCTCACTGGTAGTGCCAGCTGAGTGACATGAGTGCGTTGGCTGCATCTGAGTTCTCTTTAAACAAGCACCTCCTTTTGGACAGTACAAATCTCCCAGGGTTGGTACAGATCCTTATTTGGAGCAGAACCACATCTTCAACAATTAAAGAGATGTCTTGTCTTTCAGACAGGACGCAAATCATGCAGGCTAGAAACAGCCTTCTTCATGAGGTTGCAAGGTGAAAACAGCTACATCTTTCCCTCCCTTTGCAGTCCACCCTGCCACCACACTGATAAGTACAGCAGTTCTCCAGTTCCCCTGGCTCTCTGGGCAGAGGCACTGGAGAAGCAAGAGTGAGGCTGAATGTCACTGCCTGTGCTGTAGAAAAGCTGAGAGCAAGACAGAGGACTAGCACCACAGCTACTAAAACCTTCTCTGTGCCTTCTGACTATGCAATTTACAGTTCGTGTTGTTTGCATCCAGAAGCAGAGAAGACTTCAGACATGGGTGAAGGATCCAGTGTAGACATCTGCAAGCCAGAGGGATGTCTCCCTTCCTTCCTTGTGCTGAGTATGCAGTTAGTGCTCTTTTCTCATTAACCCTGGGAGAAATGTATGGATGTGCCACTTGTTACATGTAATTTGACTCAAAACAGGTTATTCTTAACCAATTACAATTTATTAAATAAGAACACGCAAACAGCGCTTAAGGGTTCCTTGGGGTAGCGCTGGGTGCAAGGACGGAGGAGGTTAAACACCGTCCTGCACACCGAAAATGGCTCCAGTCCCCTCTTTTATACCCCATGCACAGTCCATCATTGGTCAATTAGAAAAGCAACACTGGCTCCTCACTGGGCTAGGTGTCCTCTGTGGAAAGAAGCTGGCACATCATTGGACAGTTCTTAATGAACTCAGGCTTTTCATTGTTGCTAGGGTCCTTCCTGTTGTAGCATGGTGTCTTCAGGTGTCTGGGAAGACACCTTTCCAATGTGGCGTAGCAAAGAGGACTTAATAATAATAATACAACAACATTAAAAACAAAGTACATGAATCACCAAAATACATATAATACACTGAAAGTCATTACAGCTGCCAGAAGCAACAGAATCAGTTTTGTGGTGAGCAGTCAGAGCAGCTTAGAGAACAGTTTAGTTCCACTCTCCCTCCAACACATTCTTCTGTCCAGATCAGACATCCAGTAACAAGGTGGGGCTGAATGAGATCTCTACAGGATTGGCAGCTCCTAGGGGACTTTTATTTTATCAATGTACGTTTGGATAATTATCCCTACTAATTTTAAATGAGACTAAGGAAAATACCTTTACCTTAACTGCAGCTGCTAATTTGTAGCTGTTCTGGAAACAATGGATCCTTGTGTGTTCTAAGAATCTTTGATCTGGCATGGGTTCTTTCCTGAGAAGGTTCCAAATTGAGGAAAGAAGGCAAATTTGTTCCAGGACAAAACAAAAAGCTATGTTCTAAAACAATTGATATTACATTTAGATTAATTTTGAAATACCTGCATAAACCAAGGACAGATCAAAGCCTGGATGCTTGAAAATATTCCCCTGACGATGAATGCAGGATTATAGTGACTCCACAGCAGGGACCTGGCTCTGGATAAAAGTATCACAGCCTCATTTGGGTAAAGCACTTGAATCAAGGACCTCTCAAGTATATAGAATCATTCAATCGTTTAGGTTGGAAAACAACCCCTTTAAGAGTATTGAGTCCAACAATTAACCTAACTCCACCTGGAGTGGATCAGAATGGGGGTGGTTAGCAGATCAAGAGAGGTTCTTCTCCCCCTCTGCTCTGCCCTGGTGAGATCACATCTGGAGTGTTAAGTTGATCAGGCCTTGTGTACAATAATATCAGTAGCTAGTATTGTTTTTAATGTAAAAAGGGAAGCAAGCTGGCAGAACACCGATATCTGAAGGAAGACATCGATCATGGAATACCAATATCTGGAGGAAGACCCAAGTCATCAAAAGTCAAACAAGGGAAGACTAGATATTTACGACCTGACAGGGAGAAAATGAGATAAGGTGTTTTACGACTGAGCAGAAAGAAAAACAGGATACAGATGTTTTGTTCTGCAACCCCGGACCCTTGGACTTTTGAGGAGTAGGCATTTCTGTGTAAACCTGTAAGTGTATAAAAGCCTGTTCCAAATAGACACAGGGACATGCAGCTTTGTAGCGATAGCTCCTGCATGTCATACCGGCAATAAACTTACCTACCTAAAACTCAGTCAATGAGTCTTGGGTGTCCTTTCGCTAATCAACCTTGTTACCTTGAATCAAGGTCCAGTTCTGAGCTCCTAAGTTCAAGAGGGACACAGAGCTGCTGGAGGCAGTCCAGTGGAGAGCAAAGAGGATGATGAAGGAAGTAGGACACATCCCTTATGAGGAGAGGCTGAGGGAGCTGGGTCTCTTTAGCTTGGAGAAGAGGAAACTTAGGGGTCACCTCATTAATGTTTATAAATATTTGAAGCATGGGTGTCAAGAGGATGGAGCCGGGCTCTTCTCAGTGTCATCTAGTGACAGGATGAGGGGCAATGGGTGTGAGCTGGAACATAGGAGGTTCCATATGAATGCGAGAAGTCACTTCTTCACAATGAGGGTGACGTTTAGCGGATAGTTTATCTGTTGCGGGGCATCACCTTGTGGGCTCTACACAACTCAATATAATTTCAAGTAGAAGCCGTTTTATTGCTCAAACTTCGGCAATAGATACACTCTTACAGAACAGCGATAGGTCCGTCAAACACCCCAGCAACCCTTGCCGCGATCTCACTGGCTGCCAGACACCATCCAGGATGTGTCCAAGGCAATGTTGTTGTTACCTCTTGTCTTCTGCCGGTGGTTAGCCTTAGACAAAGATGGCTACTTGTGCTAATAGCCACACTTAAGCCGACTATCAATATTAATTCACATGTTAAAATATTCAAACTGTCCTTGCTCTTACAACAATGATTCCACAGAACTCAGTGTCTCCAACAGTGAGGGAGCACTGGAACAGGTTACCCAGGGGGGTTGTGGAGTCTCCTTCACTGGAGACATTTAACACCCACCTGGATGTGTTTCTCTGTGACTTTTTCTAGGTGATCCTGCTGTGTCAGGGAGATCGGACTAGATGATATTTTGAGGTCAATTCCAATCCCTAATGATTCTATGATTCTACTAAGAGTTAAACTCCTTGTCCTTAAGCTCCATATCTACATGACTTTTAAACAATCTGTATGGACCTTATCTTGGGTCGTTGTGCTGACTGATCTGCAAGTTACAACTGTTAAGGTAATTAAATTGTTTCTTGTCAGTGAGCTACAGATTCTTTTAGGCTACTGCTGTCAATGGTGAGATGGAGCCAAAGTTGGCAACAAGCTGCCCTCTAAGGAGTGTTCCAGTGTGGGGGCAGTTTTTTTAGGGAATGTTCAAAAAAGAAGGATTTTCTTTATTTGGGGCATAGATTCCAGTGTCATCATAGTACACATAATATGTCTATATATACTTTCATACACATGTATAAAAAGAACCTTTATATATATATATATATAACGTACATGCATATATATACGTGCGGTAATTTATTATTTACTACTAATTCACTGCAAAACTTAAGGAATGTTTTTTGCATTGTATTTGATTTAGTTTTCATAGCATAAGGGTGAAAAGGTAGTTTTCTTTAAAATTTTACTACATTTTGCAGACTTTTTCAATTTGCCTTCTGTAGTTCACCCAAGCTGCTAGGAATGGGATCCTGTCAGTGTGTGTTAAAGGGCACTGTACTCATCAATCACAATCCCAGCATGCTGTCCTGGAGAAGAACGTATAAGGATTCTACTGAATAAGCAGAAACTCAGTATAGGCAGATTTAATAGGATCTTCCCTTCATATTAAAACATACTCCTTCCCCATGTGCTGGAAACACAAATGTCACCACCATATTCGCAAAACCCTCTAAAGAAGAGGCTTGTATGAACTTTGTGTATGGGACTGCTCAACTTATTTGGATTATTGATCAGAACCCTGGTTTTCATGTATAAAAGCTTCTGGCCCCCTGTTTTATTGTTCATTTCAAGTTTGGGAAGCAGACTTTGCCGCCTTAGATTTCTACGATAACTTCCCAAACTTTCTTGAGTCTGCATTTCCAGGCATTGTATCCTGCATCTCCATTCACCTCACAAATGTGAGCCGCTGCTAACTTTATATAAAGGTAGTCAGTGTTTCACTTGCAGTCCGCTTATTTCCCCAAGATTCAGCTCATTTCAGTTAAAGAGTGCTCAAACTGGCTTTATGTACTGCTAATGGAGCAGAGCTCCACTTAGCTGCTGATGCAATTGCAGAACAAACCCAACTGTATGCCAAATATCCTGAAGGTACAGGAGACGTTAGTGGCATGAGTAGCAGTAAGGCCGAAAAACTGGATCAGGCCTTGGAGCAGATGATTCCAGGGGTCTGTCTGGATAGCATGGATAAAAAAACTCAGAAAGAAGCCAGAACTGGGACTGCAGGAGAGTCAGTGATGGACTTTGTAAAGTGATGCATTAATATAGTTGCTGCAGAAGCAGTGCATGAAATGGGATCATTCTGCCTCAGTAACTGGTGGGAAGCATTTAGCTTCTTGGAGGTCCCTGTTTCCACTCTCCCTAGACCATCTCTGAGTGTGATCCAGGCTGGATTCCAAGCAGGAGAAAGAAAGGAAATACACAATTACTGATGTGCTTTGCCAAACTTTGAATAGATTCCTTCTAAAACAAATGAAAGCTTGTTTAACTGTCCTGGAAAACATGAATGTGCACAACATTTTGTGTTGCCCTCTTTGTAACTGTCACACTGGGAGATCATTACAGTGTAACACAGAACAACATTATTCCAAGCAACTTGAATTATAAATCCCAAAGGCTGTATTACACTAAAAAATCCCTGGGTGATGGCAAGAATTGGCCTCTTTGCCCTACCTATACTGGAGACATTAGTGGGTGGCCAAGGCTTCAAAATATTTAATACAGGAGAAACTTAAAGCAGTTGATCAGAATATGCGGTACAACAAAATTCCTGCCACCTTATTTGTGACTTGCCACTCCTAGACTGAATTAGTAGGTACTGAAAATCCTCTCTCTCACAAATAAATGACCTAGCAGTTGAAGATCTGCCACTAGTAGACCAGGCGCTGTTTTTTTCAGACAAGTACTTCCACTACAAATGGAGTTTAATTCACTTTTAGAACCAGTTCTTGGTCCTAAATATCCAGGTGTTCCCACAGCATTTCTCAATCTTTTACAAAGGCACTGAACCTTTAATACCTATGATATTTCCTGGGGGCTAATAGCAGCTTCTGTGCAGAGTAATGGGCAGAGGTAGGAAGGTGGATGCAAACCATCTTAGCCATCTTTTCTAATCCTTTTAACTCAATTCTCAGCCTGGATTAGGTATGTTTGACTCTACACAGGTTTGTGAGAACAGAAGAATTTGCCAACTCTGGTTCAAAGCGTAGTCCATAAAATAACCATACAGTTTACTTACAGTGAGCTTACACAAAAGAGATGGAGTCTTGCCACAGCAGCAAGAAACAGAAAATGAATTGAAGACCTGAGAAGAAGAAACATGGCTTTACTGCAGACAAGCCGTGCTCACCAATGCATGCTCACAGGTTCTTGTTCAACATCTTCGTCAATGACATTGATGAGGGCACAGAGTGTCTGCTCAGCAAGTTTGCCGACGACACCAAGCTAGGAGGTTTGGCTAATACGGCTGAGGGCTGTGATGCCATCCAGAGACCTGGACAGCCTGGAGGGCTGGACACAGAGAAACCAGATGAGGTTCAACAAGGACAAGTGCAGAGTCCTGCATCTGGAACAGACTCCCCAAGGAGGTCGTGGAGTCTCCTTCTCTGGGGACTTTCAAGGCTGCCTGGATGCGTTCCTCTGTGATCTGTGTTAGATAGTTTTGTCCTGCTCCAGCAGGGAGGTTTGAATCGATGATCTCTTGGGTCCCTTCCAACCCCTAACATCCTATGATCCTATGATCCTATGAGGGTGTAACAGTTAAGATGTTGCTGTCTTTATGGTGTCTTCAGACATGATCCTTAAAAGGCTACAGTAGCATCAAAAGCTGGGACATCACTGTGAGGTTTGTGAAGAGAACTGAGAACTTGAGAAGGGGCTTGGTGTTTTTTTTCTTTTAGTGTCATCAAGAGTGTATTAGCTGAAAGAGGTAAGTAGGAAGGGCATACAGGTATGGTTGATATTTAAGACAGATGCAAGCCATGAAGGAGTAAGCAAACTCTCACAGTTGCAGTGAAGACATAATATGTTTAAAAACAAATTTAATCTGAATGTTTCTCTTCTATCAAATGCATGGAGAGCCTTCCTTCAGTCACCAACAATCTGTGCAAAGAGCTACACCATCCAGAAGACATACTCCAGGATCCTCTCCAGGCCCTACTCCTCCTCCTGAGAGTAGGAACAAAAAGGCTGAAATGTCACAACAAAATCTGGTTTTGCAAGTTCTTTGGCCACTGCTAGAAGTCAGAGAGTTGGGAATTTTTATGTGAGAGAATGATTTACTGGTTGCTTATCCACTGAAATATGAGGTATATTTAAATGCCAAATAAACATTATCTTTCAGGTAATTGACTTACCCAGTCTATGAAGATTATCCACATCTTCTGACTTTATTTTCTTTGGAGGAGGAGCATGTAGAGAACACAGATATGTCCCCAAAGGGGGATGCAACTGACACTACTTTCAAGCCTCATGCTCTTTCACAAAGAACAATTACAATTGCTCTCCAATGCAGAGTAGGCTAGAAACCAAGAGAGTTCAAAACGTTCCTTTCTGTTCTGTTTCTACTAACTTGTACTCTGGAATGACAAATAATTCAGTGTGTTGATTAGGCAATCTACGGAACTGGTGTGTCGCTACATGTCTGAACCATAGCACTGGGGAAACAAACCTTCAAGAGTCAGGCCATCAGCCAGTTACGTGGCTTTGTCTTGGACAGGCTAACCTTAGACTATCTATGCACAAAGTTACTTGCGTGTATTTCTGAAACATCTGGTCGTAACCACTATAAAAGAAACTAGATACTATGAATCTTTGATTAAATGTGGAAATTACAATGTAATTTTGATGCAAATATTTCCCGTGCTAGGTTAGCTTTTTTAGGCTTTGAGGCAACACTTTTAATACTGAAAAGCTCCCAAAAATTCTGCAGGGCTCGTTTCCATTACACAAGTGTCTACACTTATGGAGAGACAAAGAGACAAAGAAGAGCAAAACAGGTCCTGCCCAAGCCAAGTGCTGGCCCTGCTCATTGTGACAGCAAGAATCTTTTTTTTGCTCCTGTCTCTGGTTCTCAGTCTATCATTTTCCTCATGTCAATGCTAGCTATGACAGCAGAATGAGGAAAAGGATCTGATCTTCTAAAAACCTGTCTAGAAACAAAAGTCACCAGCTTTCTATTCTTTGACTTGATTTGATATGTTACCCTGTAAAATCATTCAGAGAGATATTCTCATCTGAGTTAGGCTAGAAAGAGTATAGAAATGGCTCTTCAAATCAAGCTTTTCAGACCAGTTTACTGCCTCTCTGTGTTTCCATGTTTGATGAGCAAGCTAACCTGATGGGAATTTGGTGGGGATTGAGGAAGAAGTCATGGTTGTTCTCAGAACAAACACAGGTAGGAGGTAAAAGAGGCCAGGCTCACAAACTGTGCTAGTGGCAGAGAGACAGGAATAAGGCCAGGGCTCCTGAATTTGGTGTTAGTCTCCAAGCTCTATTTCCAGAAAGCATCTACAAGTTAACAAACCTGCTAACTAGCACTTTCCTGTCATACCACCTTTCTGTGGTGATGCTTTTTGCTGTGTTAAAACTTGATATCCCCAGTCTTGAAGCTGAAAACCAAATGAGTGCAGTGATAGTGAGCATTAGACTGATCTTAAAATGCTCCCTATCATTACAAAGAAAAAGGGAGCTGCAGCTTGCTGCTCAGGCACTTCTGCCGTACACATGAATACAAATGACCAGTGCCAGCATGCAAAGTAAATGCCACCTAATCTATCTGAATGTACAAGGTGCAGGCTTGAGATAGCTGCCTAGCAGAGCAACAGACGTATCACTCCTGACAAGATATGCATATGCACAGAGAAAAGAATTCATTTACTTAAAAACTGATGTCCAACTGTCTAATTGGCTTGGAGGCAAGGCTCTTAAAATCAGCAGAAATTCCAGTTTACCTGGATGCTTAGTGAAAATACAAAAGAATCACAGGATCCTTATTTGGGGATAACATAGACTTGCTGAGGTGCTCTGCACAGGAAATGAAACCCAGGACAGGCAAAAAACTGCAGGTGGTTCACACAAGACATGGTGTTAGGGAGTTCTTGGCAGATCGCTTTAACCCAGGTATACCAGGAAGGATATATGAAAGTGTCCCTAAGGCATCTGTGCTTTTTGTTATGGTTCCGTTTCAGCCAAACCACACCTGTGACTCGCAGTTGCTGTAATTAATATTGCAGCAGTGCCCCAAGCTGAATTTAGTTCCCCACTGAATGGTGCGCTGCTCAAAAGCATGCAAAGTGAGAGTTCCAGGCCTTAAAAACTTGCAAGTTGAAAGGACAAACAATGGTCAAATTTGTGGAATATAACTAGAGAGACAAAATGAGGGAGGGGTTGATGATAGATGCATGGCTTGTTATTTCCATTTCTTTCCGACTCATTTGCTTTGATTGCTTTACATAAACATGGATTCAGGGGGTGTAATGGGGAAAATATTGTTGAAATAGGAGACTATTGGGATAGGAGGAAAGCTGGGGGCAATTGGAGCTGGTTGGTGCACTCAGGACTCTGACTGAGATGAGAGGAGAAGGAAAACATAGAAGCAAAAACCAAACAAGTGGAAAAGCTGAGCTCACTCCTTTAACAGCAACAAAGCAAGAAACTAGCGGCTTCTCTGTATTCTAAGATATTTTGCTTAAAACAGTTCTGGTTACCAGCCCTTCCACTTTGCTTGTTTACACAGTTGCTAGAAGGGATCTCTACTGGCTCTTGTCCTAGCCTAGAAAAAGAACTAGACAGGGAACTGCGCAGCCTGCCTCCTCTGACTGAGCAGCTTCACAGAACCTTCAACAAGATTAGCCTTGAAAGTGCTATACAAGCTAGCGCAGACTCTTTTGTTTAAGACCCTCAGAGAAAATCAAGTAATTTAATAACGTTTGGGTATAGAAGCCAGGCCTTTCTCTAACCCAAAAGTCAAGCAGGGCTGAGTAAGCCCAAAGATTTTCAGTAAGGAGAAAAGCAGAGAGAACCAGACAATCAGTCTTCTGCCTATCCAGTTCATTAACTATCCATCTCAAGTCTTAATGTCAGTTGTCCAGACCTTAGAGCTCCAGCTGTCTCAAAGACATAAATGCTGTTGGCTGTCTTCCTTCCATGACCAACTCATCTCTCTCCTGCTTGATGTTTCAAACATACCAGACAAAAAATACGGTGCTAACATTCCAAATGTTGTCTCTGTGTAGGATCACTGCCTGGGTAAGACGTATCTATCCTCCAGGTACCACAATCTACTGCAAACCATCTTCAGCAGATCATCTTTACATTTGATCCTTTTTCTCACCTTCCTCTAATTTCAAGGTATCCTTTCATGCTGAACAGGTGGCAAGCATCAATTGTTACTATGCTTGGTACATCACTCTGTGTAGTATAGCTCATTTATATGAGTCCAAATTCTTTCATTCACTAAGTGGCTATGAGGTATTTCTAGTATCTTCTCAGAACATGGCTCAGCTGAGCATCTCATGCTCCAACTCAACCTTTTGTTTTTGAAACTGTTTAGTAGTCTCCCTTTATATTTATGAGATTTATTTGGTGGCTGTTGCCTGGATAAATAATGCTTTACAAGACTTAGCGTGAGTGCAAACCACACGAACAGCTTCCTAGTTTTATCAGGGGTTTATTGACAAGACCTTGTTTCTGACCTCAGCTCACAGCAAACAACTGTGTCTCCTTAAGCCAAGGTTTACTTGACATTAAGGTTTGCCTGCAGTTACAAATCTAAAAGAAGCAGATCAAAAATAGAAATTAGTTAATTTTCTAGTGTGTCTGTATTTAAACTTTCCTCTCCTTCAAACTAAATTGACAGGTATTTAATGATACTGTTTTCCAAATAACACAAGCCTTTCACAGATAATTATCCTTTAGAAACTTCTGCAGTAATGCTTTTTAAAAACAAAACAGGCAGAGTGGCAAGGCTAAATGGGAGAAGAGAGATCAAAAGTGCTACTCACTGGACAACAAGGAACCAAATGGATCAAGCAGAAAGAGCCAAACAGCAAACCAGATGGAGCCATAGTTGAAGCAGTGGATGAAGGAGTGAAGGTTGGGGGTTGCCTTGGTTGCAGCGACCATGAGATGGTGGAGTTCAGGGTCTCGTGTGGCAGGGACAGAATAGCTAGTAGAACCACAACCCTGGACTTCAGGAGGGCCAGCTTTGGCCTTTTCAAGCAATTGCTA
>VXBP01009730.1:0-86997 GCA_013400115.1 Rhinopomastus cyanomelas
CCTCTCCTCCAGTCCCTTCCCCAGCCTCGTTGCTCTCTCTAAACCTGCTCCACGTTTGGATTCAACACCATGAATTTACAGGTCATTCCACCCTGTAAAGGCACTGCCTCAGGGAATGGCCAAGCAGAGCTTGGGGGTGACAGCAATGCTGGAGCACTGCAACTGTCCCAGTTCCTGCGTGAACCCTTCCACCATCAACCACCATCTCATCGCCAAAGACTCAACTATGAGCAAAGAGCTCATGCAAACAGCCTTCTCTCAACGCCCTCTTCCACCCTCCAAGACTTTGCATCCACATGAGGAGAGACCAGAAAGCAGTGGAATGGAGACCAGACACAGGGCTGAAAGCTGGGAAACCCATAACTCAGCTACTCAGCTCTGCTTGTTCAGTTTGTTGAGGAGATCACAAGATGTCTAGACATCTCAACCATGGAAACGTCCTGGGTAGCAGGGCACTTCCCGGGCTTTTGACAGCACCGTGGTGAGATTCAATGCCTGGAAGTCCAGGTCAGATAAACCCCAAAACACAGTGCCATTTCCTAGCAGGGAGGGGAGCCCCACACTGGAGGACCTCACGAGGGTGTGGATCCTCCTCATCTGACACCATTAGCCTAGCAGGACATAACTTTTGAACAGCCAGGCTTTAGTCCAGCTCTTGGAAGAGAGTTCCAAGCTCAGGCTGGGACCACAGGGCACACCTCCGTGGCCCTGCTCCCTTCCTTCTCCCCCAAGACATGACCTGAACAGGAAATCCTGCATGCTCAGCCCTAGAGCAGCTCATCAAGCCACCAGCTGCAGCTCAGTCTCCTTCCCGGAGACCTCAGCTCGTTGCCTGCAGACATGAGGAAGGAATCCATTCATTCATCTTCCTCCTCCAGACTCATTTGGACAGATAGATGCTGCCTGCTCTTCCTTTCCCCTCTCTCTCACATTCCTCTGAATCAACAGAGATTAGCTGTGGCTGGAGACGTCTTGCTGGAGGCACAGCCCAGGGTTTGCAGGAGTGTCAAGGACACCTTTTGGGATCACAGAATCATCAGGGATGGGAAGGGACCTCCAAAGATCATCTAGTCCAATCCCCCTGACACAGCAGGATCACCCAGACCAAGTCACACAGGGGTTAGTGCCTCCTCAGCCCAGTTACCTGAGCAGCATCTGCCAGTCGAGGGTCATGGGTGGGGAGGTCCAGCGATGGTTTGTCACACTGGTCAGTAGCACAGAACCACAGAACATCAGGGATTGGAAGGGACCTCCAAAGATCATCCAGCCCAATCCTTCTGCCACAGCTCACACCCGTTGTCCTTATCGCTGTCTGGAGCTACCTAAAGGGAAGTTGTAGAGAGGTGGGAGCTGGTGTCTTCTCCCAAGGAACAAGTAACACAAAAGGAAATGGCCTCAAGTTGCACCAGGAGAAGTTTAGGTTGGACACTAGAGAAAAATTCTTCATGGAAAGGGCAGTCAGGCCTTGGAACAGGCTGCCAGGGACAGTGTTGAATCACTGTCCCTGGTTGTGCTTTAAAATTGAGATCTAGAGCTTAGGAACAGGGTTTAGTGGTGACCTTGGGACAGCTGGGTTAATGGTTGGACTTGTTGATCTTGAATCCCAGAACATTAGGGATTGGGAGGGACCTTGAAAGATCATCCAGGCCAATCCCCCTGACACAGCAGGATCCTCTAGATCCAGTCACACAGGAACATGGCCAGGTGGGTTTTAAGTGTCTGCAGAGGAGACTCCACAACTCCCCTGGGCAGCCCCTTCCAGTGCTGGGAAGAAGGTCCTTCTCAGATTGATGTGGAACCTCCTCTGTTCCAGCTCTCACCCACTGCCCCTTGTCCCATCATTAGATGACACCAAGCAGAGCCTGGCCTTTCTCAGTCTAAACCACCCTCTCATTCTATACTGTAGCCCAACTAAACACATCAGAGGTCCAATTCCCCCTCTCCCTGCCCTGTCCCCTGCAAATCTTCCTTGAGGAGAGGAGCAAAGCTCCTCCAGATGTCACAGTTGATCTCTGCTGACCTTATCAAAGCACAGAATCAATACCCTGACCCATCCCGAGCTGGGAAACTTAAGCAAAAGCCAGACAGGAGCAATTAAAGCAGAATTTCAAGAATGGGATTGAAAACACCCCCCCATTAACGTCTCCAGAGAGCGCAGAGCCAATGAGGCAAACGGAGCCACGGTGCTCACAATTATCACAGACATAATTAGGATTTGATAAAGCAGGAAATAACAACCTAACATCCATTCATCACGCTGACAGCTGCAAAGCCACACTGCAAGGCTCTCAGTGCTGTGGTGTCTGTGCTGGCCCTCAGCACCGCAGGTACCAGACCGTGGGGCCAGCTCAGGGAGAGGAACGCGCCGGGGGCGCATCCAGGGATGGGGTCTGAGCATGCAGAGCATCGCCAGGTGCTCCTGACTGCAGGGGTAGCACAGCTGGGCTCCTCCTGCTCCACTGCAGCTTGGAGGCAGCAAGGGTGTGGTGACATTAAACCCCAGTGGGAGAAGAAGCAGCAGAGCCGCCGGGTTTGGGTTGTTTTTTGAAGTCACTCCTTCAGACCAGGTTGGACGAGGCCCTGGGCAAACTGGTCGAGTGAGAGGTGTCCTTGCCCTAGATCTCCAAGGGCACAGAATCACAGAATCATTAGGGATTGGAAGGGACCTCCAAAGATCATCCAGTCCAATCCCCCTGACACAATCATAGAATCATAAGGGATTGGAAGGGACCTCGAAAGATCATCTAGTCCAATCCCCCTGACACAATCATAGAATCATAAGGGATGGCAGTGGTTATTTATAACTAATTGAATGATTCTGTGATTGAAAGAGACCTCAAAAGATCATCCAGTCCAACCCCCCTGACACAGCAGGATCACCCAGACCAAGTCACACAGGAACACATCCAGGTGGGTCTTAAACATCTCCAGTGGAGGAGACTCCACAACCACCCTGGGCAACCTGTTTCAGAGCTCCATCACCCTCACTGGGAAGAAGGTCCTTTTCATATTTATGTGGAACCTCCACTGTTCCAGCTTACAAATGCCTTACTCAAGTCAAGATTAGAAGGAACCTCCAAAGATCACCCAGTCCCATCCCCTGCCACAGCAGGATCCCCTAGATCCAGTCATTAGGGATGGGAAGGGACCTTGAGAGATCATCCAGTCCAATCCCTCTGCCACAGCAGGATCCCCTGGATACAATCATTAGGGATTGGAAGGGACCTCCAAAGATCATCGAGTCTAACCCCCCTGCCACAGCAGGATTCCCTAGATCCNCCTGCCACAGCAGGATCCCCTAGATCCAGCCACACAGGAACACGTCCAGGCAGGTTTTAAATGTCTCCAGAGAAGAAGATTCCACAACTTCCCCGTTTCGCCCCTTCCAGTGCTCTGTCACCCTCACCGTGAAGAAATTTCTGGTCCCTTCCAACCTCAGCCATTCTGATTCCATGACAGAGACTCATCCATAAAAATCTTTACAGCAGCTGATGACCTTCCAGTGAGTGTGGGATTTTGGGCACACCTTCTGGTGTCCCACTAAGTTGTATGACCTTTCCACAGACTGGAACTCACCAACTCTACCATCCCATGAATGCAAGAAGCTCTGTCATGGTTTTGAACTGGGACAATTGCCACCATTTCCTATTGTCCCCTGCAGCTACAGGCTTGGAAAGCAGTCTGGCAGAGGGGGACCTGGGGGTTCCAATGGGCACACAGCTGAATGTGAGCCAGCAGGGTGCTCAGGTAGCCAAGAAGGCCAATGGCATCCTGGCCTGGATTAGAAACTGTGTCCAGTAGGAGTAAGGAGGTGATTGTCCCCCTGCACTCAGCACTGGGGAAGCTGCACCTCAAGGACTGGGACCAGTTTAGGGCACCTCAGGGCAAGGGAGACATCGAGGGGCTGGAGCGAGGGCAGAGGAGGGTAATGGAGCTGGGGAAGGGCCTGGAGAATCAGTCTGATGAGACTGAGAGATGGAGAGAGTTGGGGCTGTTTAGTTTGAGGAAGAGGAGGCTGAGGGGAGACCTCATTGCTCTCTACAACTGTCCAGAAGGAACCTGCAGAGATGCTGGTGCTGGGCTGTTCTCACAGGTCATCAGTGACAGAAGCAGAAGGAAGGGCTTCAAGCTCCACCAGGAGAGGGTCAGACTGGCCATCAGGAAGAGATTCTTCCTGGAGAGAGTGGTCAGGGACTGGGCTGGGCTGCCCAGGGTTGGGGCTGAGTCCCCATCCCTAGATGAGCTTTAAAGTCACTTAGATGTGGTGTTGGGGGATCTGCTTTAGGGGTGACCTTGTAGAGTAGGGCTGATGGTTGGACTAGATGATCCCAGGGGTCTTTTCCAGCCTGGGCGAGTCTATGATTTCAAACACCAGTCTGGGAGGCAGCAAAGCAATTTTAAGTGTGCATCTTGCTCTGGATGGGGATGGACGCGGGTCAAGGAACAGCCCTGCACACCCAGACAGTCACCACCATCTCCTCTGCCTCTGCAACCCACAAAGCAGCACCTCCATCACCTCACAGCTGAGCATCTAGCAGCAGCATCACCAAAAGCAAAAAAGCATTTTCAGATATTAAATTAACCCTCCCATTTAGAGGGGAATCAGCAGGGTAGGGGCTGCAGGGAGCAAAGAGGAACTGTGGTTTCCATGGAGGAGAGTTTGAGGGAGCAGATGACACAGAAAACACTAAACAGAGGAGAATTAAAAGATAAATCACTTGCAGGACTGGGGGCTTGGTCAGGAGCTGCTCTTTCTACAGGGCTTTACCCAAATGAGAGAGATTTCTCTTAACTTTGTGGGTATTTTTGAGACTTACCTTTCTTCACAAGGGTGATCACGAGCCATTTGTGAGCCCAGAAGTAGCCCAGTGCCTGATGGAGAAGCCACACAGCCCGGCTGGAGCGGAGCGCAGCCGCATCCCCCTGCCGAGCGCGCGGGGTGCCAGATTGCCAGCCGGGGAGAGGTCCTCGTCCATCTGTCAAGGCAGAACCCTTCCACTTGAAAAACACTAGGAAGCAAAATTCCCTGCAGTGCTGCCACTGCCCCAGTTCCTATGTGTATCCTTCCACCATCAACCACAGGCTGCTCAGAGCAGTGGGAAGGGGTCCTCAGTTCCAGCCTTTCATCCTTCACAAGGATGGTTGAGGCTGGAGAAGCCCTCTGAGCTCAGCCAGACCAGACCAGCACCTGACATCACCACACTGGCCACACCAGGGCCACAGCCAGGCTGGCCTTCAGCACCTCCAGGGATGGGGACTCCCCCCCTACCCTGAGCAGTCCAGTCCAGGCTCTGATCACCGTTTCCAGGAGGAAGGGCTTCCTGACATCCAACCTAACCCTCCCCTGGTGCAGCTTCAGGCTCTGCCTGCTCATCCTGGCACTGGTTGCCTGGGAGAAGAGCCTGACCCCCAGCTGACTAGAACATCCCTTCAGGGAGTTGGAGAGAGGGAGAAGGTCCCTCAAGTCTTCTCTTCTCCAGGCTCAACACCCCCAGCTCCCTCAGCATCTCCTCACTGTCCTATCCCTAGTGACCTGGGAGAAGAGCCTGACCTCCACCTGACTACAACCTCCCTTCAGGGAGCTGGAGAGAGGGAGAGTGTGTGTGTGTGTGTGTGTGTGTCTCCCGCCCCGAGTCTTCTCTTCTCCAGGCTCAACACCCAACAACCTCAGCCTCTCCTCCTCAGACTCTACCTCCACTCCTTTCCTCAGCCTCGTTGCTCCCCTACTCCACATGTGGATTCACAGAATCAAAGAACCACTCTGGTTGGAAAAGACCCCTGGGATCATCGAGTCCAACCATAAAACCTACCTTACTGTTCACCCCTAAATCAGATCCCCCAACACTACATCTAAGTGACTTTTAGACTTACCCAGGGATGGCAACTCGACCACCTCCCTGGGCAGCCCATCCCAGTGCCCTACCACCCTCTCTGTGAAAGACCTACCCTGTTGTAACTACTGGACATCACTTGCTCACCCTTGCCAAGGCACTGCCTCAGGGACTGGCCAAGCAGGGGTGACACCAACACTGCCAAAGACTCCCCTCCACTTCCATTTGCAGACAAAGCCACCACCTCCAACCTCATCAGCACTTCTTCCTGGCTGGGTCTTCACCAACCCAGCACAAGGTGGGATCCTCTGAGGCTGACCACCTGAACAGGGGGAGACCCGGGGGGGGCNTCGTTGTGCCTGGAACGAGTGACCCAGCGCTCCGAAGAGCACGATCCCATGGGTTGGAAAGGACCCTTGGAATCACCGAGTCCAACCATCAACCCTTCTCCCCAAAGCTCACCACTAAACCAGAGCCCCTGAGTTAGGAGGGTAGAGTCTGACTCAACATTTTGACCCCTCTCTGAAGCGAAGGAGGCCACCAGTGCCTCTCTCTGAAGGAAACCAGCAGCTCAGGGACCAGAGTTGAGGGAAAACTCTGCTCCCAGCTCAGGGACATTGGACATTTTTCACTGCAGTCTGGATGAGAAGATACGAGCTGCTGCCAGCAAAGATCACAGTTGACACAACTAGTGGAGGAGCAGTAAATGATGACAGGAGAGGGTTGGTTACATCAGGCAAGCTGTGCTGGCAAGCAGAAGGAGAGAAGTGGCCTTTAAAATACCCACAACCAGGCTGGTTCTGAGGAACCAAAAATTCCAGGTGCACTTACGGGTGCGGGCAGCTTGAGGAGAGCTTCCTGGGGCTCCTGGTCCTGGAGGTGCACACGACGACCTGAAGAGTCACTGGATCTAGGAGATCCTGCTGTGGCCAGGGATTGGGCTGGATGATCTTTCAAGGTCCCTTCCAATCCCTGATGCTCTGTGATTCTGTGAAGAGGAAGGACATCCTCTCCAAGGATGGAGTTAACTTGTGACCGTGTCCAACCTGCAACAAATTCAGCCAAGAGCCTGGGAGAAGAGATTTCCTGGGTGACCATCCCTCCCACAGAGGGATGAGGACTTGCTGAGGGGCAGCACACAGGCAGCTCCTCAAGAAGTGCCCTTTGTCTCCACAAGCAGAGGCACCTTAAATCAATTAAGGCCACGGAAGCTCTAATGACCCACATGTGTGGATGGCCTTCAGGGGATGAGGTTTCCTGCAGCTTTACTCATCCATTTTTGTTCTCCTCCAACTTTTGAAGGCAACCAGTGAAACTTTCCTTTCGGCTGTTCATAGGATCATAGCATGTTGGAGGGTGGAGCCAGGCTCTGCTCAGTGTCATCTGGTGATAGGACAAGGAGCAGTGGGTATGAGCTGGAACATAGAAGGTTCCACATCAATATGAGAAGGAACTTCTTCATGGTGAGGGTGATGGAGCACTGGAACAGGCTGCCCAGGGGGGTTGTGGAGTCTCCTTCTCTGGAGATGTTTAAGACCCACCTGGCCATGTTCCTGTGCAACTGGATCTAGTGGATCCTGCTGTGACAGGGGGATTGGACTGGATGGTCTTTCGAGGTCCCTTCCCATCCCTAATGTTCTGTGAAAAGCAGCAGGGACAGTCGAGGGAGGGGATTCTCCCCCCCTACTCTGCACTGGTGAGACCTCATCTGCAGTATGGGGTCCAGTTTTGGAGTCTCCAACAGCAGAAGGACACAGAGCTCCTGGAAGGTGTCCAGAGGACAGCAGGTCCAGTGATCAGAGGGCTGGAGCAGCTCCCCTGTGAGGACAGGCTGAGCAAGGTGGGGTTGTTCAGCTGGAGAACAGGAGGCTCCCAGGGGACCTTCCAGCAGCTTCCCAGTCTCTGAAGGAAGGGGGCTACAAGAGAGCTGGGGGAGGGCTTTTGACAGGGGTGGTAGCCAGAGGACAAGGAGAAAGGGTTCCAGACTTGGAGAGGGGAGATCGAGGTTGGACATGAGGAGCAAAGTGTTTGGTATGAGGGTGGGGAGATGCTGGAACAGGTTGCCCAAGGCAGATGTGGCTGCCCCATCGCTGGCAGTGTTGAAGGTCAGGAGCTCTGAGCAACCTGCTCTGGTGAAGGTGCACGGGGTTGGGACTGGGTGATCTTTCAAGCCCTTCCAACCATGGCCATTCCACTCTACGATCCATGAACTACCGTTGGCTTGCTGTTATGTTCCCTCTGTCTACAAAAGCTGCCCTGATTAACGAGCAGCCTTTGGGATTGCGTAGAGACCCCAAGGCTTGTGGCTGAGGAGTGGAAAGGATGGCCCTAGACAAGTGGGCAAGGTCTGGCTGCTCTTACCAGAGCTGCTTGGGGATTACCCCTCAGGAGACAGTTGGTGATTTGTTGCAAGAAACGACTCACCCGGGCTTGTCAGTACCACCAGGATCTTGTAGCCCGACATCAAAACAACCCAAGCGATCTGGTAACGTCAAAACATCGTGTTTCGTCGTTCTGAGGGCACGGAACACTTTGGTTTTCCTTCTCAAACAACTTTGCTAAGTGAAGAGTTTCTTGTGCATTCCAATTGCTTTTTAAATGCCATTATCAACTCAAAATACATCAACAAATTCTTTTCATGGCTCCACGGGGACATTTCAGAACAAAAAATAAATGAAAGTTTAAATTGTGCCTGAAAATTTTGCCATGGAGTGGAAAACACCCTTCTTGCTCAGCTCTAAAGCACCTCGATGGGCTTTAGCAGGGTGAAGAGCTTCCACGCCAGGTGGGATGAGAACTGGGTGAACGGGGAGCTGGGGGAGCATCTGAAAATGGAGACTGAGCAAAGGAGCAGAGGGATGAGCTGAGAGCAGCCAGGGAAACGTGAATCTGTGGTGCCACACAGAGTATTTGCACATGGGGTGGGAATGGACAAGAATCATGGACTTCTAGAATCATCACCCTGGCTGGAAAGGACCTCCAGGATCAGCAAGCCCAGGTCTCATCCCAACAACTCCCTCACCCCTACACCGTGGCTTCAAGGGCTTGAGCTACTTGGTTTTTAAACATCTCCAGTGAATATTGACTCCACCACCTCCCTGAACAGACTCTTCCAGTGCCCAACCCCTCTCTCAGCAAACAACTTCTTCCTAAGATCCAACCTAAACCTCCCCTGATGCAACTTGAGACCACTTCCCCTGGTCCTATCGTGAGGAATTTGGGAGAAGAGCCCAGCAGCAGCCTGGCTACAACCTCCCTTGAGGCAGTTGTGGAGAGCAAGAAGGTCTCCTCTCAGCCTCCTCTTCTCTAGACTCAACAGCCCCAGTTCCCTCAGCTGCTCTCCACAGGCTCTGTTCTCCAGCCCTTCCCCAGCCTCGTTGCCCTTCTTTGACCCCATTCCAGCCCCTCCATGTCCTTCTGACACCGTGGTGCCCAAAACCACAGCTGCCCTTCTCTGCACCCTCTGCCCTTCTCTGGACTTCCCAGGCAAGTTGGCAAAGGGTGTTTCATTGCTCACAGCTGCACTGAGTCATTTAACATCCTATGAGCTAGTGAAAAGACCCCACAAACTTCTACCCCTTCCATCCAAACTCCCATCCCTTCCCTCCAAAGCGGCCTCCCTGTCGTGCTGCTAAGGCTGCTCTGGATGGCATCAAGGAAGCACCAGCTCCATGAGCCCAGAGTTGCTCTGAATCCTGGTCATCAGGGAAAGCGGATCGGTGCTGAGCGGATGGCTGGGATAAAAGGTATAGCCATGCTCTGAAGAACATTAATTGCTTATTAATTACCCCATTAATCATCGTGGCACCTTTGTCTGCATTCCCAGTGGCACACCCGCAGTTAACTGGGACCTTCACGCTGCTTTGTGAAAACTGAGCTCATTTTGCTGCCTCACTCCAGACCCCTCCAGGTCCTGAAGGGTAAAGAAACAACCCTGAACCTCCACATCTCACTGAGCATCCCAGGGCATCACCGCTGGCCCCATCCCAGCAGTGCAGGCTGGCCACAAAATCCAGGTGACATTCACAGTGAGGGTGACAGAGCACTGGAACGGGCTGCCCAGGAGGGGTATGGAGTCTCCTTCTCTGGAGACAGCTCCTGGAGAGAGCCCAGCACAGAGCCACATATGATGGAGTGGAGCATCTCCCTGATGAGGACAGGCTGAGAGAGCTGGGAAAAAGGAGCCTGAGGGGTGACCCCATGGATGTTGATCAAGATGTGAAGGGTGGGTGTCAGGAGGATGGAGCCAGGCTCTGCTCAGGGGCACCCAGTGACAGGACAAGGGGCGGTGAGTGTGAGCTGGAGCAGAGGAGGTTCCACATCAGTGTGAGAAGGACCTTCTTCCCAGGGAGGGTGACGGAGCACTGGAAGGGGCTGCCCAGGGTGGTTGTGGAGTCTCCTTCTCTGGAGATGTTTCAAACCCACCTGGCCTGTTCCTGTGCGACTGGATCTAGGGGATCCTGCTGTGGCAGGGGGACTGGACCGGATGATCTTTCAAGGTCCCTTCCCATCCCTGATGCTCTGTGATGCTGTGACTCGATCAAGGTGATCCTGCTGTCTTAGGCGGTTGGACTGGATGACCTTTTGTGGTCCCTCTCCTACCATTCCAACCCCTAACATCCTGTGACTCCATGACAGCCATGGCCTGAAGCCCTCAAACTTTCAGACTCAGGCTGTAAATCCAAAGCAGCAGCTTACGGATCCTGTCCAGGGCTTTTGCTGCAGCTTCCCACAGGCGACCGCGAGTTCCTATTAAATCACAGAGAGCTGTAAACCAATCACCAGGGAAAATTTCTGCTCCATCACCGGTGCTTTTTCTTTATTTTATTATTTATAGCAGCCTCTGATTCCCAGCAACTTTTTTTTTTTTCCCATAATACAAAAAAATTCTTACCTTTGTCTGAAAATTGGTACAAAAAGAAATCCATCTCTCAGCCGTCACGTCTCCTAATGATGTTTACATCAGCAGATGGGGGAAAAATCACTTCTTAAAGAGAATTTATTACCCGCTGACCCAAAGCTTTCCCGTGCAGCACCGTGGCTTCAGAAAGTTAGTTTCCACAGCAACATGATGGAACTTGCCAGCGCCAATGCGAGCGGCCCCGCTCGTGTTAACTCTTCCAATCCTAGCTGTGCTCTTGGTGGGAGGGTATCCTGGATGTGTGCCAGTCGCTTGGAGACCTCAGAGTTGGTTTAGATGGGATCATAGAGTGTTCTAGGCCGGAAGGGACCTCCAGAGGTCAGCTAGCCCAAGCTTCATAGAATCATAGAATCACTACGGATTGGAAGGGACCTCCAAAGACCATCCAGTCCAATCCCCCTAACACAGCAGGATCACCCAGACCAAGCCACACAGGAACACATCCAGGTGGGGCTTGAACATCTCCATCGATGGAGACTCCACAACCCCCCTGGGCAGTCTGTTCCAGTGCTCTGTCACCCTCACTGAGAAGAAGTTTCTTGTCATATTTATATGGAACCTCCTCTGTTCCAGCTCACACCCATTGCCCCTCATCCTATCACTAGATGACACTGAGCAGAGCCTGGCTCCATCCTCCTGACACCCACCCCTCAAACATTTACAGACATTAATGAGGTCACCCCTCAGTCTCCTCTTCTCCAAGCTCAAGAGACCCAGCTCCCTCAGCCTCTCCTCATAAGGGAGCAGCTCCACCTCCTTCATCATCCTCGTGCCCTGTGCTGGACCCTCTCCAGCAGCTCCTATAGCTCCTACACAGGGACAACTCTACCTAGGGCAGGGTGCTCAGAGCCTCATCAACCTTAAATGACTCCAGGGATGGGGTCACCCCACCACCTCCTCATGCAGCCCCTTCCAGCCATCAACCACCCTCACAGTGAAGAACTTGTTGCCAGCCTCAATCTCTCCTTTCCCAGCTTGAACCCACTGGTCCTTGTCCTGTCCCTACAAACCCTCTTGAAAAGCCCTTCCCCTGCCTTCATGAAGCCTCTCTCAGGTACTGGAAGGTCAAAAGAAGGTCCCCCCAGCCTGCAGGGAGGGAGAAGCTCAGGCTCAGGAACCCATGCACAAAGGGCAATCTTTAAACACCTTCATTTCAGGAGACAGCAGAGCTTCAAGCAAGAGTGGAAGGCTACAAAGGGAGCAGCTCTGTGCTCACCAGTCAGCATGAGCTGGGTAGGGGCAGCACAGAAGAGAGAAGGCAGCAGACAGCCGGAGATGACCACTTCTAGAGCGTGCTGAAAGCAGGTTCAGCAACACCCACAGCAGGAACACTCAAGCCCTAGAAGAAGTTCTTCCCCCTATACTAACAGGATCACAGAGCATCAGAGACTGGAAAGGACTTCAAAAGATCATCTAATCCTCTGCCAGAGCAGGATCACCTAGACCGAGTCACCCAGGAACAGGTCCAGGTGGGTTGGAAACGTCTCCAGAGAAGGAGACTCCACAACCCCCTGCCTGGGCAGCCCCTGCCAGGGCTCTGGCACCCTCATTGGGAAGAAGGTCCTTCTCACACTGATGTGGAACCTCCTCTGCTCCAGCTCACACCCACTGCCCCCTGTCCTGTCACTGGGTGCCCCTGAGCAGAGCCAGGCTCCATCCTCCTGACACCCACCCTTCACATATTGACCAACATCCATGGGGTCACCCCTCAGTCTTCTTTCCAAGCTCAAGACACCCCACAAGCACAAGCATCTGTGGTGATCTCTGCACTAGGCAGCAGAGCCCAGCAGAGCCCAGCAGAGCAGAGAGGACAAGCACAGCACAACAAGCATCCCCATCCCAAGGAGAGGAGGAGCTCGAGGCAGCAAACACAGCTCTGTGCTCCTCCTCACCTCCACGCCACAGAGCACCAGAAACAGCCAAGCTTCAGCAAAGAACTGGGTACTGAGCAATCAAGGGTTGGCTCCAGTAGAGACAGTTGCACCCATCACTGCATTTATTGATTGCTGGAGCCTTGATAAATTATTGATTCCTCTTTTTTCCTCCCTGCAAATGTCACCTGAAAGTAGTTTTGTAGTTCTAGCTGCAGGAAGCACCCCACAGCAAGACCCTAGCAAAGTGGCTTCTGCCAGGGCAGAGACTTCCTGGTAGCAAGCAGCCAGCTAAGAGAAATAAGTTGTTCTGCTGGGATTTGGGAGTCTACCATGGTGGGAGATGGGGAAAGAATTCACCCAGTGCTTTGGCTCTGGTATCAGAACGTGGCTTTGGCACCTTATCAAAGAAATCCAGCATCTCCAGCCCGTTGAGTCAAGCCAGACACAATAACTGATCCACCTGATGAGAGATGCTAATCAGCTTCCAGGGCTGGCCAGTGACAGATCACAGGCCAAGAGAATGAAAGGAGCTGGGATGGTGGGAGGTCTGTGATGATCCACAGAGACAGGGGTTGTGCAGAGGAGAAAACAGACCCAAGGCAGCTGTCTTCTGAGAAAACAGAGCATCACACGATGGTCTGGATTGGAAGAGACTTCCACGGGTCATCTAGTCCAAACCCACTGCAGGAAGCAGGGACAGCTTCAGCAAGAGCCTTGTCCAGCCTCACCTTGAACAACTCCAGGGATGGGGCCTCAGCTGCCTCCCCGGGCAACCTGTTCCAGTGTTCAGCCCCCTTCATGCTGAAGAACTTCTTCCAACACAAGTCTCTGCTTCTCTAATTTGAAGCCACTGTCCCTCGTCCCATCACTCCAGACCTTCATAAACAGTCTGAGGAAAAGAAAGGGCAAGAACAACTGGAACTTAGGTGGTCAGAAAATCCTAAGTCACGTTCAGGAGATGTGTCAGAGCCAGCAGAGCACCAACCCAGTGGGAACCAGGCTCTGCCAGATGTGATCCCCCCAGAAATCCCTGGGTGCTGCAGAGCTCTGCTTGGAGAGTCCTGTAAGGAATTCTGAGCACACCGTGTGATCCAGGCACTTCTCTCTGGACATCAGCCCTGTCTTGTGCAGCCACATCACTGACGTGATGGGTTCTACACAGGTTGACCTTCTTCCCATGCCAAGGCCAGGAAGCTCTCAAATGGTTGCTGCAGGGACTGTGATGCCATCACCAGTTCAGCACTTTGAACCACAGTCTCCTGTTTGCTCTGCTGGTGTAAACCCAAAGAAAATCACAGAATCATTCAGGTTGGAAAAGACCCCTGGGGTCATCGGGTCCAACCATCAACCCCACTCTACAAGTTCACTCCTAAAACAGATCCCCCCTACACTACATCACACCCTGTGCTGAAGTACTGTTCACCTTCCCCAAAACACAGAGCTTCCCAAAACTCATGGCTTCCTCAGCACCAGTGAAGACCAGTCCCTGTCCTCTTCTGGCTGAATAAGAGAGTCTGAAGCATTTGAGATGTGTTCTGAAACAAGAGAGTCATAGAATCATAGAATCATTAGGGATTGGAAGGGACCTTGAAAGATCATCCAGTCCAACCCCCTGACACAGCAGGATCACCTAGACCAAGTCACACAGGAACACATCCAGGTGGGTCTTAAACATCTCCAGTGAAGGAGACTCCACAACCCCTCTGGGCAGCCCCTTCCAGGGCTCTGGCACCCTCAAAGAGAAGTGTCTTTGATATTGATGTGGAACCTCCTCTGCTCCAGCTCACACCCACTGCCCCTTGTCCTATCACGACCAGGGCACTGAGCAGAGCCTGGCTCCATCCTCCTGACACCCACCCTTCACCGCAGTAATTAATTAGCAAGCACCTAACAGCTTTGGGAAAGCTGACTCGGGAGACTGTGGCCATATGTAGCCAACAGCACTGGCTCTGACTAATTGATTTCTCCCCCTTAATAACGAGCCAAGCCTCCTTTTCTGGCTCTCCCAGGAGTTAAAGTCTCCAGCACAGGTGCTCTGGGCTAACGGGCCAAGAAGGACAGCAGCCACAAGAGACGAGCAGCGCACTGGCGGAGCTCCTGTCATTATCAAAGTTCAGCTACAAGATTAGGATCATTATCAAAATCAGCCTGGCAGTGCCATTTCCTCCACTTATCTTAAAGTCCTCGAGTCAGAGGATGTTGACATTTATATCAAAAAAACATCGAGCAGCCTATTTGTCAAAAAGCTTCAGATTAGGTGACCTGGAAGGAAAAGGCTTTTGCAGAGCGTTTCCCACCCCGTCTGGCAGGGAAGGGGGTCCGCGCTCCGCAGGAGACACGGGCGGCTGTTCGTAGGACCATGGGGTGTTAGGGGTTGGAAGGGACCCAAAGAGACCATCGAGTCCAACGCCCCTGCTGGAACAGGACAAACTGTCTAACACAGAGGAACACAGCCAGGGGGGCCTTGGAAGTCCCCAGAGAAGGAGACTCCACAACCTCCCTGGGGAGTCTGTTCCAGTGCTCCGTGACCCTCACAGTAAAGAAGTTCCCCCTTGTGTTGAGGCAGAACCTCCTCTGCTGCAACTTACACCCATTGCTCCTTGTCCTATCACAGGGAGCAAGTGAAAAGAGCCTGTCCCCCCCCTCCTGGCCAGCCGTCAGGTACTGATAAGCATTGATCAAATCTCCCCTAAGTCTTCTCTTCTCCAGACTAAAAAGTCCCAAGTCCCTCAGCCTCTCATAGAATCATTAGGGATTGGAAGGGACCATGAAAGACCATCTAGTCCAATCCCCCTGACACAGCAGGATCACTTCACTGGAGAAGTTATGGAATTGGAATGACTCAGGGTTGGAAGGGACCAAGGACTCTAGACTGGGATGATAGAATCATTCAGGCTGGAAAAGACCCCATCAAGTCCAACCACTAACCCCACTCCACCCCTAAACCACATCCCCCAGCACCACATCTGAACAACCTTTAAGCACCTCCAGAGATGGTGACTCAACCCCCTCCCTGCGCAGCCTCTTCCAGTGTCTGACTGCCCTGTCTGTGAGAAAATGTCTCCTGCCATCCAGCCTAACTCTCCCCTAGAGCAGCCTGAGGCCAGTCCCTCTTGTTCTGTGGCTAATGACCTGTGAGAAGAGACCAGCAGCCTCCTCTCTACAGTCTCCTTTCAGGTAGTTGCAGGGGGCAATGAGGTCTCCCCCTCAGCCTCCTCTTCCTCAAACTAAACAGCCCCAGCTCCTTCAGTTGCTCGTTGTAAAACTTATTCTTGATGGCAGGAGGGAAATAAAAATCTCCATAAGACGTTTTTCTTGATGTGAGAAGGGAAATAAAAACCTTCAGATTTATTCTCATGAAGATTTTTATTCCCCTTCTCACATCAGGGACAGTCCTTTCCCAAAGCTCTCCAGATCCTCTCCTTGGATCAGGGTAAAGCTCATCACTAGCACCAACAGTGATATGAGACAGTGAGAAATGATGCTGTTGGAAAGAGAAGAAGAGGACACACAAACCATGACTGTGAATCAGGCTCTGTGGGATGAGCTGTGGGATGACCCCACGCCTGCTCCCAGCCCTCTGACACAAGGCACGGCAGCTTCCAGCCATGGCAGCTGGCAGGCATCTGAGCCTGAGATCATGCCCATCCCTCATCCATTTCCAGCAACCCTGAGGTCATAGAACTGCAGAATGATTGAGACTGGAGAAGCCCTCTGAACTCATCCAGTGCAGACCAGGACCTGACATCACCACAGCGGCCACCCCAGGGCACTAGGGGCCACAGCCAGGTTGGCTTCAACACCTCCAGGGATGGGGACTCCACCACCGCCCTGGGCAGCCCACTCCAGGCTCTGATCACCCTTTACATCAGGAAGGGCTTCCTGACATCCAACCTAACCCTCACCTGGCCCTGCCCTCTAGTGCTGGTTGCCTGGGAGAAGAGCCTGACCCCCACCTGACTCCAACCTCCCTTCAGGGAGTTGGAGAGAGGGAGAAGGTCCCCCAAGTCTCCTCTTCTCCAGGCTCAACACCCCCAACTCCCTCAGCCTCTCCTCATCAGCCTCTCCCTCCAGCCCCTTCTCCAGCCTCATTGCTCCTCTGCACCCACTCCAGCCCCCTCCATCTCTCGCTTGAAGTAAGGGTCCAGCACTGCCCCCAGTACTCAAGGGGAGGGCTCCCCAGTAGCCAATACAGTGGGGAGAATGACATCCTGCTGGCCACACTATTGCTGATCCATTGGCCTTCCCAACCACCTGAGCACCCTGCTGGCTCCTGTTCAGCCAGTTGTCACCCAGTCCTGCCAGGTCCCTCTCTGCCCGGCTGCTCTCACCCCCAGGGCTCGTCCACGTTACCTGTGCAGCTGGGGCCACTTGCCACCAGCACTACGTGCCGTGGGCTGCTCCTTCACAGCCTTTCTGATGGGTATTTTTGCCAGAGGCATCTGCCACTGATCCCAACCCCAGAGTCCTGCACTGCACACAGAAAGCTCCCCCTGGAGCCAAAAGGAACCTAAAACAAAACCAGCTGCCCTTTGATGTCCCAGCCTAAGAGCGTGGATGTCTTTTTATCTACACTGGGGCATCGTGGCCAACCCCCTTCCATACCATCAGAGCTTTATTACCATCTCTTCCTGCAGGAGCGACATGGGAAAGATGTCCTCAGCTGGCAGGTCTTATCTGCATTGAAATACGGTCTCGTGTTTCATCAAAACATCTGTGGAGAGCTCTCATCCACGACCCTTCTCCAAGAGCAAGCTGATTGTTCCCAAGGAAAATGCTTTGGAAGCATCTACATGAGGCAGCCCTCAGCTTTGGCTCGCAACCAGCGAGTCATCTTGGAAACATTTGATTCAGCCAGTTTAATAACATCCAAAGCAACAGTGGTCCAGAGCCAAACCATTGGGAAGTGAGGGACAGGTCCTGAGTCTGATCCAAAACTGGTTAGTTTAGGCTTAGGAAGGATGGGGATCCTTGGAGTGAAGGGGCACTGAGGTGAAGCTGGATGCCCCTCACTTCCAGGACAGAGAGCTGCTGGAGAGAGCCCAGTGCAGAGACACAGAGATGATGGAGAGAGGGGAGCATCTCCCTGCTGAGGAGAGGCTGAGGGAGCTGGGAAAAAGGAGCCTGAGGGGTGACCCCATGGATGTTGATCAATATGTGAAGGGTGGGTGTGAGGAGGATGGAGCCAGGCTCTGCTCAGGGGCACCCAGTGACAGGACAAGGGGCAGTGGGTGTGAGCTGGAGCAGAGGAGGTTCCACATCAGTGTGAGAAGGACCTTGTTCCCAGGGAGGGTGCCAGAGCCCTGGCAGGGGCTGCCCAGGGGGGTTGTGGAGTCTCCTTCTGTGGAGATGTTTCAAACCCACCTGGACTATTCCTGTGCAACTGGGTCTAGGGGATGCTGCTGTGGCAGGGGGACTGGACTGGGTGACCCTTAACGTTCTGTGGTTCCCAGTCTGTACTGAAGCAGCAACAATCCTGACTGACTGCTCTGTGCTGCTGCAGCCCGACGCACGAACCAGAGCTCTGCTGCCCTGGTATTGGAGAAAGCTGAAGTATTGATGGGCACTGTCTGATTGATCATGGAAAGGAAGTGGTTATAGACTGGGAAAGGAGGCAGTGACTCGTGTAAGTTCTGCTATTAATCTAATTAATAATCCTCAATTAATTCATTTTGCTCTCAAGAGGTAAAAAGGAGAGGTGTGGCTGCTGCAGATCAAGACACAGGCCAGCAGCTCTGATGACTTCAGGGTGACAGCTCACGCTTGCACATGTCACAGCTGAACCCAGAACCCCTCAAGTGGGAAACAGACTTACCCCCCCACCAGAGACATCTCCTGGCACTAGCTGCCCTGAAGTCCTGGTGGGCTCAGACAGCAAGTGGCCAGAAGCTGGGACAGAAGGATGTCTCCCCTGCAAGGCACTGAAGCACAACAGCCCAGCGGGGTCTTGTGTCAGCGAGAATGCCCTTGGAGTGTTCTCCTGCTCTGCTAACATCTCACACACTTTGAGTGCCTGCAGCCCTCCCCATCCAGATAAAGTCCCTTCAGAAGGTCACATCCTGCCACAGCGATTCTCACCAGTAAATAAATCAGCATTTTGCCCTTGTTTGCTGATGGGCTGAAGGAAACACTTGCTGCAGAGCTGGGATGGGGAGGTCACACAATCCAGCCTGGGGCAAGGGTCTGACTGCCCACAACACACCACAAGATGCTGGTCTCCACTCTTCTCTTTCCTGCCTTGCTGCAATCTCCAGTCTCTAACATGGTCACCCCAGTTGAAGTCAGGGTGGGGGTACCACAGGGGTTTACATCACTTCCTCATTATTTTAGTCTTTCTAATCACTTCATTAGGCACCTCACGTGTTCTCCAGAATGAACTGTGCTTGGAGACACAGCAAGAGAGGCAAAGCAGTCCTTCTCCACAGCCCTGGGGCACCAGCCCTTCTGAAGATGCTGATCACAGAACATTAGGTGTGGGAAGAGACCTCAAAAAATCATCTAGTCCAATCCCCCTGCCAGAGCAGGATCATCTACACCAAGTCCATGTGCAAAGAGAGACCTTAAAGAGAGAAAAACAAACCAGAAGTGGCTAAAACCAGGGAGACTGGAGAAGATGATGCTACATGGTTGTTGGACACACATGGAGGTGCCAGGCTTTGCCCGGACCTTCCCCAGCAGAGGTTTCATTCCTCTAAAATAGAGAATCAGAGAACAATCTGGGATGGAAGGGACCTCCTAAGGGCATCTAGTCAGACTCACAGAACATTAGGGATTGGAAGGGACCTCAAAAGATCATCCAGTCCAACGCCCTTGACACAGCAGGATCCCCTAGACCAAGTCACACAGGAACACATCCAGGTGGGTCTTAAACATCTCCAGTGAAGGAGACTCCACAACCCCTCTGGGCAGCCCCTTCCAGTGCTCCCTCACCCTCACTGGGAAGAAGTTCCTTCTCAGATTGATGTGGAACCTCCTCTGCTCCAGCCTCAGTCCAATCCCCCTGCAGGGAGCATGGACATCATCAACTAGATCAGGTTGCCCAGAGCCTTGCCCAGCCTCTCCTTGAAGATCTCCAAGGATGGGGCCTCAATTCCGTCCCTGGACACCATGTTCCAGCATTCAACCCCCCTCCTGCTGCAGAACTTCATCCTAACAGCCCCTTTCAATCTGCCCTTCTCTACTGTGAAACCACTGCCCCTTGTCCCGTCACTCCAGGGCTTCCTAAACAGCCCCCCTGATGCTTTCAGGGACTGGAAGGCTGCTACCCAGCCACATCAGACTGGGGAAGTAGACACTGGTAGGAGGAGAGACTTTACATAAAATGTCTCTCTCAAAATTCAGACAAAGTTTCAGGAATGTCTGAAGCTTCAAAAAGACAAAAAAACCCTTCCACAAGAGAAAAGAACTTGGATCCAAGGACTGTGAAGTTCCAGTCAGAACCAAGGCAACCCCGACCACTTGAAAAGTCCCTGGTGGCAACTGGAGCTTTTAATTTAAAGAGAATATTTTAAGCATCTCAGACTTGCTGCTTCATTTGTTTTAATTGAAAATATCAATTTTTAAACCTACTCCTGGAATAAAGGAGGTTTTTAGTGGAAAGCTGCTGACGTGAGAAATCCCCTTTGCAGGCTTCTTCTGCAGAGGAAAAGGCACCACAGTTCTTGTTGGGTTAAATCAACGGGACCTGCCTGCTTTCCTGATGACAGAAAACAATGGATGGGGCTTCCAGGCAAATCCCAGAGGTGGAGGTGGTTTGTAACCAGAATCAAGCAGAAGCAGCACCAAGGAAATCACAGAGTCACAGAATCTGGCTGGAAAAGAGCCCTGGGATCACCGAGTCCAACCACCCACCCTACCTCACTATCCCCCTTTTATCTGGAATTGGGATGCTGTGAGGTCACTGCAGAGCTGCAGTGAATCGTAGAATCAAAGACTCACAAGGCTGGAAGGGATCTGCAAAGGTCATCCGGTCCAACAGCTCTACAACAAGCAGGGCCATCACTCACAAGACCAGGTTGCCCAGAGCACCACCCAGCCTGACCTTGACTGGCTCCAGGGATGGAACCTCCACCACCTCTCTGGGCAGCCTGTTCCAGGGATTCCCCACCCTCAGATGCAACAACTTTTGCCTGAAGTCCAGCCTAAATCTACCCCTTTCCAGCATCAAGCCATGACCCCTCATCCTGTTGTTCCCTGCCCTCGTGAGCAGTCTTCCCCAGGCATCTGTTGGCCTCTTCCAGGTACTGGAAGGTTGCCATAAGGTCCCCTCTTAGAAGCCTTCTCCTTTCCAGGCTGAACAACCCCAGTTCCCTCAGCCTGTCCTTGTAGGAGAGGGGCTGTAGCCCGCTGATCATTTTTATGGCCTCCTGTGGATCTGCTGCATCAGGTCCCTGTCCATCCTGTGCTGAGGGCTCCAGAGCAGGATGCAGGACTCCAGCTGAGGTCTCACCAGGGCAGAGCAGAGGAGCAGAATCCCCTCTCTCGATCTGCTGGCCACGCTGCTCCTGATGCATTTCCTAAAGTTCACGTGCACTCACAGGTCTGGGAGTTTGGGACTGTCAGGCATTGTTTTCCAGGATGCTCCTTTCCTCTGGTCAGGAGGACCACACTAGAGTGAAGATGAGCTCATCCCAAAGAGCACAGCCTGTTCCACGGCATCTCCAGTACAGCTCCCCCACAGCAGCCCTGGGCAGGGCTCTCCTGTGTTGCATTGAGACTAAACTCTGTGTCTGCCCCTGGGTCGAGGCAGTCCCAGGCACCAGTACAGACTGGGAGGAGAAAGGAGTGAGGGCAGCACCAAGGAGAAGGACTTTGGGGTGAGGGTGGAGCAGAAGTTGAGCAGGAGCCATCAGTGGGTGCTGGCAGCCCAGAGAGACCACTGTGTCCTGGGCTGCAGCAAAAGCAGCAGGGACAGTGGGTCAAGGGAGGGGATTCTCCCCTCTGCTCTGCACTGGTGACACCCCACCTGCTGTCCTGGGTCCAGCTCTGGAGTCCTCAACATCAGAAGGACACAGAGCTCCTGGAGGGTGTCCAGAGGAGAGCAGCTCCAATGCTCAAGGGTCTTGAGCAGCTCCCCTGTGAGGACAGGCTGAGCAAGGTGGGGTTGTTCAGCCTGGAGAAGAGGAGGCTCCCAGGGGACCTTAGAGCAGCTTGCCAATCTCTGAAGGAAGGGGGCTACAAGAAAGCTGGGGGAGGGCTTTTGACAGGGGTTGTAGCAAGTGGACAAGGAGCAAGGGGTCCAGACTTGAAGAGGGGAGATGGAGGTTGGACATGAGGAGCAAAGTGTTTGCTGTGAGGCTGCTGAGATGCCAGAACACGTTGCCCAAGGCAGCTGTGGCTGCCCCATCCCTGGCAGTGCTGAAGGGCAGGTTCTGAAGCCCTGAGCAACCTGCTCTGGTGAAGGTGTCCCTGCCTGCACAGGAGGGATGGAGCTGGGTGATCCTGAAGGTCCCTTCCATCCCTGGCCATTTTATGGTTCTATGATTAAACCAAATTGATTTTCCTCTAAGTTATAAGGAAGCACTAATGAAATACCCTGTTCTGGAACAAAACCCACCCTTCTCACCTCCAGCCAGTAAAAACCACTCACCGAAAGGGTTCAGTAACTCAACCAAGACCTTCCCTGGCAGACAGAGCAGTGGTGCCCTCCCTCCCCGTGCAGAGCCCTGGCTCTGGAAGTGCTTAATCCCATCTGCTTCAGAAACAGAGAAGGAAAAACAATTAAAAGGCTCTTAATGCATCTGGCCAATTAAATAAAGCTGTAAATGGTGAGGAAATAATTCTTCCCTGACCCCTGTGGCAATCAGCTGCTGACCTGAAGCGTGAGAATTGATTAGCCTTGTCTTCCTGCGGCATGTAGAACGACAAACGTTATTAGTGGCCATAAAATCATCCAGCCCTTCGTGGGACCTGCTGATGGCATCTGGCTTTGTGACCTTCCAAACCATGAATCCTTCAGGATTGGAGGGATGGACCTACGGTGGGAGAAACCCTGCTCTGCTGCCCTGTCCGAGTCAGTCTGGGGAATGATGGTTTCCCAGTGCTTCCCCCAGTTTGCCCCAAGTCCAGCCCTCAATAAATGTGGAGCAGAGGGTTCACAAGAGGAAAGTAACAGCTCTGGGTGATCCTGCTCTGGCAGGGGGACAGGACTGTATGTGTTTGTAAACATGGAAAAGGTGGGCATCAGGAGGATGGAGCCAGGATCTGCTCAGGGGCACCCAATGATAGGACAAGTGTGAGCTGGAACAGAGGAGGTTCCACATCAGTGGAGAAGGTGAGGATGACAAAGCCCTCACCCACCAAGGAGAAACTCCTCACCCTTTCCTCACAGAGAGCCAAACCTGAGGTGAGATCTACCCTTGTCTTCCTGACCCTTCCTCACCAAGAACATGCCTGACACTGAGCATCTGCCCTGGAGCAGAGCACCCCTCAGTCCAACACCACTTGCAAAGGCTGGAGCATCATCTCCTGGCTGATCCTTAAGGAATGGCCAGCTCTCTCACAGCACATAGTGCTCTCTCCATCAGGCTTCTTTCCTTCGCCTGTCGTGCTGGACTAGACAAGTGGAGACCCACGCTTGGTCTCCAGGATGTCTGGGGGTCCAACTGCCAGGTGAACTTAGGGACAGGGAGTAACTTATCCCCAAGAGCAGAGGCTGTATGATCTGGACACCTGAGCTGTCAGCACTGCTGTGGTTGTGGAGTGTGTTCTGGAGAAACGTGAACAGTTGGTGCCTTCCATACCCAAAGGGTGTGGAGGGGATCCCAGTGGAGATGCAGGGCTTGTATCACCCAAAACCTGCAGTCTCTGATGACTCTCCTGTCAGGAAGATGATTGCTCCATGCCACAGAATCAGGTAGCTGGAGAGAGGGAGAAGGTCTCCTCTGAGTCTCCTCTTCTCCAGGCTCAACATCCCCATCAGCCTTTCCCTCCAGTCCCTTCCCCAGCCTTGTTGCTCTGCCTTCTGCTCCAAATCCATGGCACCTCGTGGTGTTCTCCTACCTCTGAGCAGGACTCCAGTGACACAGGGCAGCGAGGGCACTATCTTCAAGTGAGCATCCAGACGGATGATGAGACACAAGCTGGAAGAGAAGTTCATTGCTTCAGCCTTCCTCTCCTTCCCAGATTTGGTAGTGAGGCTGGTGCTGGTCTCTTCTCCCAAATTCCTAATGACAGTACAAGGGGAAATGGCTTCAAGTTGCATCAGGGGAGGTTTAAATTGGATCTTAGGAAGAAGCTCTTTGCTGAGAGAGTGGTTGGGTGCTGGAAGAGGCTGCCCAGGGGGGTGCTGGAGTCTCCATCCCTGGAGGGGTTTAAGACCGAGTAGCTTGAGCCCTTGAGGTCATGGTCTGGGGGTTAGGGAGCTGTTGGGCTGAGGGATGGGCTTGATGACCTTGGACGTCCTTTCCAGCCAGGATGACTGAACATAAGGGATTGGAGGGAACCTTCAAAGGTCACCCAGTCCAATCCCCCCGCCACAGCAGGATCCCCTAGATCCAGTCGCACAGGAACATGCCCAGGTGGGTTTTAAAACATTTCTAGAGAAGGAGACTCCACAACCCCCCTGGGCAGCCCCTTGCAGATCTCTGGCACCCTCTACTCATGCTCCCGACACTGCTCTGCTCTCTGCAGTGTGACCTGGAGAGTGAGATGCCACCCTCCTGCTCAGGGGAGCACATCTGCACCCACAACCTCCAAATGCAGCATTCTCTCAAAAAAAACAAGAAGAGGAGGAGAAACAAAAGGGGGACAAAAGGGAACGAGCAGCTGCACACTTCAGAGGCAGACCTGCTTGAACTCAGCTCGCCTGGAAACGTCCTGCTTTTGATGACAGCCCCAATTAGCGAGGGGCAGGCTGGCGGCGCAGGCAGCAGGGAGCTGGTCTCTGTGGAAGGCTGGAGGGGAGGGAGGGCTTCATTCACCTGCATGGCTGGCAACAGCCTGATGTGCTTAAACCTTTCAGATGGCTGCCTGTGCTTGTATTTAATGTTGCCTCATGACTAGAGCTGAGAAAGGTGGTGAGCACCTGAGCATCACAGAACCATTAGGGATTGGAAGGGACCTCNTCATCGTTACCCTTCGCTGGACCCTCTCCAGCAGCTCCACATCTCTCTTGAACTGAGGGGGCCCAGAACTGGACACAAGACTCCAGGTGTGGTCTCAGCAGGGCAGAGTAGAAGGGCAGAAGAACCTCTCTTGATCTACTAGCCACCCCTCTTCTGATCCACCCCAGGATGCTGCTGGCCCTCTTGGCCACAAGAGAGACTATGAGCTTGCTGGCTCATAGTCATCCTGCTGTTCACCAGGACCCCCAGGTCCCTTTCTCCTACACTACTCTCCAACAGCTCAGTCCCCAGCCTATCCTGGTCCCTGGGGTTGTTCTTGCCCAGATGCCAGACTCTGCACTGACCCTTGTTCTAGCTCATTAGATTTCTCTCAGCCCAGCTCTCCAGCCTGTCCAGGTCCTGCTGGGTGACAGCACAGTCTGCAGGGGTGTCAGCAACACCACCCAGCTCTGTGTCACCAGCAAACTTGCTGACAGTGCCCCCCAATCCCTCATCCAAGTCATCAATGAACAGATTGAACAGGACTGAAGTCAGTGTGGATGTGCAGCACCCCAGCAGGTTTCTGCTCCGGCTCTTCCCTCGCTGCCCTGTGTCACTGGAGTCCTGCTCAGAGGTAGGAGAACACCACGAGGTGCCATGGATTTGGAGCAGAAGGCAGAGCAACAAGGCTGGGGAAGGGACTGGAGGGAAAGGCTGATGGGGAGATGCTGAGGGAGCTGGGGGTGTTGAGCCTGGAGAAGAGGAGACTCAGGGGGGACCTTCTCCCTCTCTACAACTCCCTGAAGGGAGGTTGGAGTCAGGTGGTGGTCAGGCCCTTCTCCCAGGCAACTAGGGACAGGACAAGAAAACAGAGCCTGAAGTTGCCAGGGGAGGGTCAGGTTGGATGTTAGGAAGCCCTTCCTCATGGAAAGGGTGATCAGAGCCTGGACTGGACTGGCCAGGGCAGTGGGGGAGTCCCCATCCCTGGAGGTGTTGAAGGCCAGCCTGGCTGTGGCTCTTAGTGCCCTGGTGTGGCCACTGTGGTGCTGTTAGGTCCTGGTCTGATCTGGCTGAGCTCAGGGGGCTTCTCCAGCCTCAGTCACTCTGTGATTCCATCACTTGCACAAGCCACAGACTCTGAAGTGATTTCTCCAAGGAACTCCCTGTGACAGCCATGGGTGAAGCACTGCACAAAGACCAGGCAAGCTGGACCTCCACACTCACTTAAATCAAGAGAAAACAGGATTTGTCACCCCTTTTGACTGCCAGAATCCTGACATTCAAATCTGACCTGTATTCAGCTTGTTGTCACATCTCCCCTACCCAGCACCAAGTCTCTGCATCATCCAGACAGAGATGGATCTCACCAGGGTGATGTGTTCTGGTCAGATGGGAACTCTGCAACCTGGGTGGCAGGCACAGAGAAGGAAGTGGAATAAAGAGAGCAAAGAGATGGCAAGTGAAGAGAAAGGAAACCAAATACAGAGGTGAGTGGGCACAAGAGCAGGAAGGGCTAACTGAATCCATTAGAGGACTCTCTTGACAGCTGCTCCCTGCCTTCACCCTGAGATTTCTGGAGCTTTACAGCTAAGTCCAACAACAAACACCCACTGGACCAGAGAGATTATCAACGTTTAAACAAGTGAGGGGGGAGGACGGCTTGAGGAGAGGAACAAATGGCATCTGTCAGGGTTGAGCCATCCGTTCCAGCTCCTGGATGCCAGTGGTGGCTGAACATTGGATCATAGGATGTTGGGGGTTGGAAGGGACCCAACATCTCACTGCTCTGATCATCATAGGAACCACTACTGCAGAGCAGCACAGACCAAGGGCTCTCTGCTGTCTCAGGACTAGGATGATGCAGTCTAATGCAGTATTTATTGAATCACAGAGTCATCAGGGATGGGAAGGGACCTCAAAAGACCATCCAGTTCAACCCCCCTGACACAGCAGGATCACCTAGACCAAGTCACACAGGAATACATCCAGGTGGGTCTCCAACATCTCCTGAGAAGGAGACTCCACAGCCACCCTGGGCAGCCCTTTCCAGTGCTCTGTCACTCTCACTGGGAAGAAGTTCCTTCCCATATTGATGTGAAACCTCCTACATTCCAGCTCACACCCATTGCCCCCCATCCTATGACTAGATGATGCTGAGCAGAGCCTGGCTCCATCCTCCTGACACCCACCCTTCACATATTTATCAACATCCATGAGGTCACCCCTCAGTCTCTTCTCCAAGATAAAGAGCCCCAGCTCCCTCAGCCTCTCCTCATAAGGGAGGTGCTCCACTTCCTTCATCATCCTCATTGTTCTATGCCGGACTCCTTCCAGCAGCTCCACATCCCTCTTGAACTGAGGAGCCCAGAAGTGGACACAAGTCTCCAGGTGTGGTCTCACCAGGGCAGAGTAGAGGGGGAGAAGAACCTCTCTTGATCTGCTAACCAGCCCCCCTCTTCTGATCCACCCCAGGATGCTGTTGGCCCTCTTGGCCACAAGAGCACACTGCTGGCTCCTCCAGATCCCTTTCTCCTCAACTACTCTCCAACAGAACCCTAACTTCTTTTTAATCACCTCCAGAAGCTCTAGATTTCAGCCTGTTTTAACCAGAAATCTGCACTTGAGACACTTACTGGTCACTCTGCTTGGGGTGAAGAGGAGTGTAGGCTTGGTGCACACTCACACACATCATGGTGCCCACATGAATGCTCCACAGACACCTTTAGCTGGCAGAGAGATCCTTCAAGAGAGGCTTCACTAATAAGATGGTGCTGAAGGAAAACCATAACAAGTCAAGGTAACAAATGAGATCCTATTGTCAGGATTAAATATCGTCCGTGACCTTCTCTCTGCCTTCCACTGCCAAGCAGAAGTCATGCCTACAAGTACACCCAGATGTTTTCAGGATGAAGTTGGGCTTTGCAAAGCAGCACGTGAATTCCAGGACCACTGAGAGACGGAGAAGGTCCCCCTGAGTCTCCTCTTCTCCAGGCTCAACTTTCTTGAAGTGAGGGGCCCACAACTGCCCTCAGTAATACTCCAGGGATGGTCTCACCAGTGCCCAGTCCAGGGATGGAAGACTCCAGCATATCAAGCAATGCCTGAGTGTACATGTAACCAGATGGGGGTTCTCTCTGAGGCATCAGGCAGAGCAGACACAACTGGGTNTTGGGCACCCTTCTAGCTCCTCTTCAGCCGGTTGTCACCCAATACATCACCCAAACCCAAGGCTCACCCAAACTCCAGGACACACAGTTCAGATAAACTCAAGAAAAATAAATTCCAACAAACTCAACAAATAAATCCAAGTGTTTCTGGGGTTTCTCAGCCAAGCAGGTTTTTTTGGGATTCCAAACAATAAAAGCAGTGGAGGACATCTCCCAGAGATGAAACCAAATGCTTTGCTAATTAATAATATAGACCTTAAAAGAAATAAAACAAGCAAAGAAATAAAAGGAAGAAGAATAAAACATCTGCTGCTTCACTAAGAAGTTAAACTGGGCTGGATGAGTATGTTCTATTCTGGTTATTTAATGCTCTGTTTGTTCCTACATCTCCTCATCCTCACTGATCACAGAACATTAGGGATGGGAAGGGACCTTGAGAGAACATCCAGCCCAATCCCCCTGCCACAGCAGGATCCCCCAGATCCAGTCATTAGGGGTTGGAAGAGACCTTGAGAGAACATCCAGCCCAATCCCCCTGCCACAGCAGGATCCCCCAGATCCAGTCATTAGGGATTGGAAGGGACCTTGAAAGATCATCCAGTCCAATCCCCCTGACACAGCAAGATCCCCTAGATCCAGTCATTAGGGATTGGAAGTGACCTCAAAAGAGCATCCAGTCCCATCCCCTGCCCCAGCAGGATCCCCTAGATCCAGTCACACAGGAACATGGCCAGATGGGTTTGAAATGTCTCCAGAGAAGGAGACTCAACACGAGTGCCTGGTAACTTCTCTCACACTCCCTGACCTCCCCCTTTCCACATCTCCCCACAACAGAGCAGTACAATTGTGCTGTGCAATGTTTTCCTTTGGTGAGTTTTTGATTCAGGCTGTTATTTTTTCCCTTCCTACTCTTCCCAACTGATACTTGACTTAAAAGGGGGCAAAGCACCCCACTCGTGGTTGAGGAGGAGCCCAAACACAGCAGCCCTCTCCTTCTCACCGAGTAATTTTCTGCACAATGCCACCTTGAGCTATTTTCTCCTTGTTCCTTCAGTAAATACCACAGAGGGAATGAAAACACCTGAGGCTGAACAAAAGGGCTCCAAACTGACGTGGAACAACGTACTTTTTAGTTGAGCTGGGTGAGCCCTTGGGAAAAAAACAGCAGCCACTTGGCTGGAATTCACTCAAACGCTTTGGGTGATCTACTGGTGCAGGATTCCAAGCAAGAAGGTGGAAATAGGAACACAGGCAACAAGAAATGACTCACGGCCATAATGTGATGGTCCTGTGAGTCACTGAGTGTTAGGGGTTGGAAAGAACCTTGAAAGATCATCCAGTCCAACCCCTCTGACACAGCAGGATCACAGAATCATAGAATCATGAGGGATTGGAAGGGACCTTGAAAGACCATCTAGTCCCATCTCTCTGACACAGCAGCATCACTTAGACCAAGTCACACAGGAACATGTCCAGGTGGGGCTTGAACATCTCCAGAGAAGGAGACTCCACAACCACCCTGGGCAGCCTGTTCCAGTGCTCTGTCACCCTCACTGGGAAGAGGGTCCTTCTCACACTGATGTGGAACCTCCTCTGTTCCAGCTCATACCCATTGCCCCTCATCCTATCACTAGATGCCCCTGAGCAGAGCCTGGCACCATCCTCCTGACACCCACCCTTCACGTATTTATCAACATCCATGGGGTCACCCCTCAGGCTCCTCTTCTCCCAGCTCCCTCAGCCTTTCCTCAGCAGGGACATGCTCCCCTCCCTCCATCATCCCTGTGGAAGGAGTCTCCACAACCTCTCCGGGCAACCACATTGCTTACCTGGCTTCTAAGAGAGCAGAGAATCCTGTTCCACTGATCCATATATGGGGCACGAGGTGCTGAGGGCAGTCCAGGCTCTAGCTGATGCCTGAAATCTGCTCAATCCTTGTCACAGTGGGTTTTACTCCAGGTCTCCTCCTTCTCCTCAGTCAACACAAACCCTGTGTCGTGAGATGACTCAACAGAGGTGAAACAACACTCCAGCATCTGCTCCAAATCAGATGGACACAGCCAGGTTAACCAGCAGTTCCCAGCTCCTGAACCCACAGCTCCCAGAAGAAGAGTCTCAGGAGCCTTTGCCCCTTGCACTTTATTGACCTTCCAACAGGTGAAGAAAATCACCAACAGGGGCTCTGACTGCCCCATCTGAACTGAATTAGCCACTTGTACATCAGATTATTGAGCCCAGAGCAGACCCACGTTGATTTGCAGCTGAGGGCAGGGTCCTAATGGCCACAAGAACCCCCTGGAGCTACAGACTAGGGGATGAGGGGTTGGAGAGCAGCCTGGTAGAGAGGGACCTGGCAGGACTGGGTGACAACTGGTACAACAGGAGCCACCAGGGTGTCCACATAGCCCAGAAGTCCAATGGCAAGCTGGCTTAGGTCAGCAGTAGTGTGGCCAGCAGGACTAGGCTCATCATTCTCCCACTGTACTGGGCACTGGAGAGGACTTCTGTTGAGTACTGGGGGCAGTTGTGGGTACCTCACTTCAAGAAGGAGATGGAGGGGCTGGAGCGGGTGCAGAGGAGCAACGAGGCTGGGGAAGGGACTGGAGGGAAAGGCTGATGGGGAGACAAGATGAGACATGGTGGTGTTGAGCCTGGAGAAGAGGAGACTCGATGGGAACCTTCTCCCCCTCTCCAACTCCCTGAAGGGAGGTTGTTGTCAGTGGAGGTCAGGCTCTTCTCCCAGGCCACCAGCACCAAGATGAGAGGGCAGAGCCTGAAGCTGCACCAGGGGAGGGTTAGGTTGGATGTCAGGAAGCCCTTTGTTCTGGAAGGGGTGATCAGAGCCTGGACTGGGCTGCCCAGGGCAGTGGTGGAGTCCCCATCCCTGGAGGTGTTGAAGGCCAGCCTGGCTGTGGCCCTTAGTGCCCTGGTGTGGCCACTGTGGTGATGTCAGGTCCTGATCTGGTCTGGCTGAGCTCAGAGGGCTTCTCCAGCCTCAGTCAGTCTGTGTTTGATCATTCCAAGCCAGAGAAGCCAAAGCCAGCCTGGGTGCAGCTGAACTTATCCATCCCAGCACCCTGGGGCCGTCCATGCCGGTTCCTCTGGTTCCTCACCCAACAGCCCAGCTGCCGTGTGGCCGGCGTACAGCGACCCATTTATTTTTTTAATTAAAACTAATTGATTCTAAGCAGGAAGCACTTTTTAATTTCCTTTGCCATTAGAACTAATGTTCGCCGCCACAAACGAAATGGAAGCCACCTCCCAAAATGCACTTTCCACTGCTCCCTAAATAGCAAATGACATTCAAATCGGATGCAGGCGGAATCGTAATTGAAGGCTGCTGAGAGTCCTCTTTCAGGATTCAGAATAATTGCTATTTTAGCTGAAAATGTTCAGGTAATAAAAGCCTTGGCAAGCAAGGGCTGGCTTCTTCCAAACACACGGCTGATTCTGGTGACTTGAGCACCACAAAGTGCCCCAAAAGTCGCTTTAGTAGCCAGGAGAGGAACGACGTGGACAGCCTCACCGCACGGCTACAGCAGTGCAGTGCAGAGGGGTCTTAGCCCCCTCTGCAACCACCTGCAGGGGAGACTGTAGTCAGGTGGGGGTCAGGCTCTTCTCTCGGATCACTGAGGTGCTGCGTGGCATGACCTAGGTGTTAGATCATAGGATCATAAGATGTGTTGATTGCTGGGTTCATTTGGATTTAGGTTGGACTGGATGATCTTTAAGGTCATCTCCAACCTTATCATTACTGTGATACTAGGGATAGGACAGTGAGGAAAACCCACCTGGATGTGTTCCTGTGGTTTAGGTGATCCTGCTGGGGCAGGGGGATGGGACTAGATGATCTTTGGAGGTCCCTTCCAATCCCTAATGTTCTGTGAGATGCTGAGGGTGCTGGGGGTGTTTAGCCTGGAGGACCCTCAGGGAGGACCCTCTCTACCAACTCCCTGGAGGGAGGCTGTAGTCAGGTGGGGGTCGGGCTTGTTCTCCCAAGTCACTAGGGATAAGACAGTTAGGAGAGAAGGACCTTCTTCCCAGTGAGGGTGACAGAGCCCTGGAAGGGGCTGCCCAGGGGGTTGTGGAGTCTCCTTCACTGGAGATGTTCAAGACCCACCTGGATGTGTTCCTGTGTGACTTGGTTTGGGGATCCTGCTGTGTCAGGGGGATTGGACTGGATGATCTTTCGAGGTCCCTTCCAATCCGTAGTGATTCTATGGCTCTAAGAGAGGCTGAGGGAGCTGGGGGTGTTGAGCTTGGAGAAGAGGGGGCTCAGGGAATGTTCTCCTTCTTTACAACTCCCTGAAGGTTGGTTGTAGTCAGGTGGGGGTCAGGTTCTTCTCCCAGGCAGCCAGCACCAGGACGAGAGGGCAGGACCTGAAGCTGCACCAGGGGAGGGTTAGGTTGGATGTCAGGAAGCGCTTCCTGATGGAAAGGGTGATCAGAGCCTGGACTGGACTGCCCAGGGCGGTGGGGGAGTCCCCATCCCTAGTGGTGTTGAAGGGCAGCCTGGCTGTGGCCCTTAGTGCCCCAGTGTGGCCACTGTGGTGATTTTAGGTCCTGGTCCAGGCTGGCTGACGTGCACCCCAAACCCTCACCTGTTTCAGTCTCACCCAACCACAGCACACTCTAAGTAGTGAAGGTGGTGCCTCTCCCTCCAAGTCTTGACTCCCCGGGTCTCAGGAAGACAGATGATCCTCAGATAACAATCAATAACCGGGATGTGAACAAGGGGAGATGGACTGCGCAGCAAATGGATGCTGAAAAGGGCAAGGTCTAGGGAGGACTAATGATTGAGATGGGGGGTTGCAGAGAAGCAGAGGAGATCACGTCCAGCTTTTCATGCCTTCAGGCACGGGAGGTTTTGGAAGGAAAGCTGAGCACGGAGGACTGAGGTGGGTAGGAGTCCAGACGCCAGTGGGAACGCGCTGGCACTACAAGCACCCTCCTGTCTCTGCATCGTAGGATTTAGATGGCAGAAGAGACAGACCTGGGAACCAAGGAAGGAGGTGACAAATTACAGGAGCAGGGACATTTCAGAACAATACAGGCTCAGGAGGGACTGGGAAAGAACCCAAATCCACTCATCAAACAGTCTCTGTCCAGCTCTCCTACAACATCAGACTCCACTATAGGTTGGGGACTGAGCTGTTGGAGAGCAGTGGAGGAGAAAGGGACCTGGGGGTCCTGGTGGCAAGCAGGATGGCCAGGAGCCAGCAGTGGGCTGTGGTGGCCAAAAAGGCCAACGGCATCCTGGGGTGGATCAGAAGGGGAGTGGTTAGGACATCAAGAGATGTTCTCCTGCTCCTCTATGCTGCCCTGCTGAGACCACAGCTGGAATCTTGTGTCCAGTTCTGGGCCCATCAGTTCCACAAGGACATAGAGCTGCTGGAGAGAGTCCAGTGCAGAGCCACAGGGGTGATGGAAGGAGAGGAGCATCTCCCTGCTGAGGAGAGGCTGAGGGAGCTGGGGCTCCTGAGCTTGGAAAACAGGAGACTAAGGGGTGACCCCATTAATGATTATAAATACGGAATTTATATAAGTATGGACTACAAGAGGATGGAACCAGGCTCTGCTCAGGGGCACCCAATGATAGAACAAGGGGTACCAGCTGTGAGCTGGGACAGAGGAGGTTCCACATCAATGTGGAAGGAACTTCTTCATGGTGAGGGTGACAGAGCACTGGAAGGGGCTGCCCAGGGCAGTTGTGGAGTCTCCTTCTCTGGAGATGTTTAAAGTCCACCTGGACATGTTCCTATGTGACAGGATCTAGGGGATCCTGCTGTGTCAGGGGGATGGGACCGGATGGTCTTTTGAGGTCCCTTCCAGTCCCTAATGACTGGATCTAGGGGATCCTGCTGTGGCAGGCGGATGGGACTGGATGGCCTTTTGGGGTCTTTTCTAATCCCTAATGTTCTGTGATTCTGTGATCTAGGAACCAAGGAAGGAGGTGACGAATTACAGAAACAGGGATATTTAAGAATGACAGAGGCTCAGGAAGGATTGAAAAAACAAACAAACCCACTCATTTCGCTGTCTAGAATCACAGAATCATCAGGGATTGGGAGGGACCTCAAAAGACCATCCAGTCCAATCCCCCTGGTGCAGCAGGATCCTCTAGATCCAGTCATTAGGGATTGGAAGGGACCTTGAGAGATCATCCAGTCCCATCCCCTGCCACAGCAGGATCCCCTAGACCCAGTCACTCAGGAGCACATCCAGGCAGGTTTTAAACCTCTCCAGACTCATTCCTTCAGTCTCTCATGTCTCTCAGGATCCGGGGGGAGACAATAAAGGCTCCTCTTCCAGCAGCAGCTGCACAGCTCTAAACACAGAGCAGTGTCACCTCGGAGGGAATTATTAAAAGCATCAGGCTAATTTTGCAATCCACACCTGGGCTGCAAATGTGAAGGAGCTGGCAGTAATCTCTAATGAAATATTACATCGTTTAACGAGTTCCCAGTGAAATTCACCCTTAATTGATTTTTGATCTGTGAAAAAACACTGTGGGGAGAGAGAGAGAGAGATGGGGATGAGTCACAGCCCTGTTTTATCGCTCCTGCGAGGGTTTTCCCTCCTTTGTTCCCTCAGTCCCCAGAGGACCAGGATGACACTGAAGAAGGCAGCCTGGAAGACACTGCTAAACCAGTAAATAACACTGGAACGGGGATGCTGAACAGCACAGCCTCCTAAATCATCCTGGAAAAGGTGAAGCAGTCTCCGAGGACAACTCAAATATTAGAGAACACGGGTTCACAGCGCTGTCCTGGGCAAGCCCCACGGGCTGTGGTCTTCTCCATCTTCTCAGGGACCCAGGTGGTCCCAGCCCAATGCCTGGTGTGGCTGCATGTTTCATCTCACCCTGAGGGTACCACAGGGGAGGTTATGACAGAACTGAGTGACACACGTCGACAGCCAAAAGCATCAGCTGGAAGTGCTGACAGCAAATTCATTACAACATCAGCGGCCGGGTCAGGACGTGCCGGGGCACGGTAGCTGCTGGAGCCGAGGAAGCACGTCGCTATGAACTCCCAAGTCAATTCACTCAAGAGATCTTCCAAAATCCAGCAGCAAACTGTCACAAAGCAAGTGAGCAGCCAGTAAAATACAGCTGGAAGAGATGGGAGAGGACTCATCTATCAGCATCACTAGGGACTAAAATAAAAGGCTAGAAGAAATGATTCTCTTGAGCTTGGAAAAAAGGAGACTGAGGGGTGATCTCATTGATGTTGATGAATATGTGAAGGGTGGGTGTCAGGAGGGTGGAGCCAGGCTCTGCTCAGTGTCATCCAATGATAGGACAAGGGGCAGTGGGTGTGAGCTGGAGCAGAGGAGGTTCCACATCAGTGTGAGAAGGACCTTCCTCCCAGTGAGGGTGCCAGAGCCCTGGAAGGGGCTGCCCAGGAGGGTTGTGGAGTCTCCTTCTCTGGAGATGTTCAAGACCCACCTGGATGTGTTCCTGTGTGACTTGGTCTGGGTGATCCTGCTGTGTCAGGGGGATTGGACTGGATGATCTTTCGAGGTCCCTTCCAATCCGTAGTAATTCTATGATTCTGTGGTCTAGTGGATCCTGCTGTGTCGGGGGATTGGAATAAATGATGTTTTGAGGTCCCTTCCAATCCCTAATGTTCTGTGATCTAGGGGATCCTGCTGTGGCAGGGAGATTGGACTGGATGTCATTTCGAGGTCCCTTCCAATCCCTAACGTTCTGTGACTCTGTAAAGCACTGACCACTCACTAAGATTTTAATTAACATTTACAGCAGCTGGAGGAACTCTTTTGGATAAATCCAAGTTAATAACAGGAAAAGAAATAAGAATTAAAAATACAAGGTGCTCAAAAACGTCCCCAAGAGCCACATGGCAGATTTGCCAAGCAACCAGGCTTCCATGGCCAACAGGCTGTGATGGGTGTGAAAGCAGGTCCAACTCTGGGATGCTGCTACGTGAAGTGGAAATCTGTGGGCATGCTGCACATCTTCAGCAATAAAGCCTTCGATAAAAAGGAGAATATTTATCAGGATCGATACGAAACAGAACATTTATCAGAGTAAAGGGGAGAAAGAGAGTCTTCCAGTTTGTGACTGACTGATGAGCCAACTGACTGCAGTAGAAGGATCAGAAGAGGGTGCTTAGCAGATGGACAGAGGTTCTCCTGCCCCTCTACTCTGCCTTGGTGAGACCACAGCTGGGATCTTGTGTACAGTTGTGGGCCCCACAGTTCCAGAAGGACACAGAGCTGCTGGAGAGAGCCCAGCCATTGGCTTTTCAGGCCACCTGGGCTCCCTGCTGGCTCACACCTGGCCATGTTCCTGTGTGACTGGATCTAGGGGATCCTGCTGTGTCAGGGGGATTGGACTGGCTGATGTCCCAAGGTCCCTTCCAATCCCCAGTACCCTGTGATTCCTCTCAGTGCACGATCTACTTGCCCTCTTTACTTTTCCTGCCCTGAAAGCCTGCCCCTCACTGATCCCCATTCACCTGCCTAGCCCCCCCCGTTCCTCACACCATCATTCCTCTAACCGCGACGGCCCGAGCCCCGTCGTCACCGGCGTCTCGTTTGCGCCGTGCTGCTCCAACGGCTGCCTTCGCTCTTCCAAACCATGTGCCTGGCTTTCAGTGTGGCTCCTAGATGTCGTGTACAAACGAACCACCCTCTGACGAGGGCTTTCAGACTTCTCCGTTTGAGGAACAGCGTGCAGCGCTCTTTTTTGTGAGGGGGGGGAGCAAGAAGAGAAGGATCAATCCAGCTTTTGTTTTACAGGTAGGTACAATGGATGGCTTCCCTGCAGGGAGTGGTGCAGGGCTGCATTGTGCTCATAGAAAGGGCAATGACAGGGAACTCGGAGAACTCTACCCTTAGGAAGTGCCTGATGAGACAGAACAGCAGGTGTGGAGGAAGAAGAAAGCCTAAATGTCTTTCTGGCTTGACTTTCCCCTCTTTTATGTTTGGAAACTGAACTCGGCGTCAGAAGCAAGTTGGCTCCTGCTAGTGCGTGCAAGTGGAAAGGTAGGAACATAGAATCATAGAATCACTACGGATTGGAAGGGACCTCCAAAGATCATCTAGTCCAACCCCCTGACACAGCAGGATCACAGAATCACAGAATCATTAGGGATTGGAAGGGACCTCAAAAGATCATCCAGTCCAACCCCCCCGACACAGCAGGGTCACCTAGACCAAGTCACACAGGAACGTGTCCAGGCAGGTCTTGAACATCTCCAGTGGAGGAGACTCCACAACCACCCTGGTCAGCCCCTTCCAGTGCTCCATCACCCTCAATGGGAAGAAGGTCCTTCTCAGGTTGATGTGGAACCTCCTCTGCTCCAGCTCACACCCATTGCCTCTTGTTCTATCACTAGATGACACTGAGAAGAGCCTGGCTCCATCCTCCTGACACCCACCCTTCAAATATTTATAGACATTAGTGAGGTCACCCCTCAGTCTCCTCCAAGCTCAAGAGACCCAGCTCCCTCAGCCTCTCCTCATAAGGGAGGTGCTCCACCTCCTTCATCATCCTTGTAGCCCTTCGCTGGACCCTCTGCAGCAGCTCCACATCCCTCTGGAACTGAGAGACTGGAGGGAAGAGCTGAACCTGAGATGAGACAGAGAGAGGGTCACACACAAGCAATTTCCAGGTTGCAACCTCATCCCACGAAGTGAAAGCAGCACAGCAGACATCCAAAGGAGATTGTTAGGACTTGTGAACGATCTAATCAAACATCCCCCAGCCCTGCTGTCCCCCAAAGGCAGTGCCTGGACACGCACCCGTCTGGGCTGCATTAAGACAAGCAGCTTGTCCTGAAGTGCTGGGATGTGAGTGAAGGTGAAATCAAACCAGACAATGGCAGGGAGCAGGGGCTTGAGCCACCTCTCCTGCAAAGGGAGCAGCTGATACCTGCAGCCATCGTAATCCCTGGAACAAGCCTGCCTTGCTGGAAGGCTGCAGACAAAAAGAGGTGCAATTCAAAGCCAGTAAAGCCTGAGGAAGAAAAGCTCCAAGCACTGCTGAGTGTTTGCTTCAAAGCCACCGTCTGCAGCCCAAAGTATCTCCCCTGTCACCTGCTGAATCTGAGGTGCTGGTGGTTTGCTGTGCACTGCCCACAAGAGGGTTGTCTTCAGGGATGCTGCACTCCCTGAGCCGCCTTCTCCCAGCATCAGCTGAGGGGTTGAGATCTTCACCCCATCAAAGGATGCTAGCCGCTCTGCCAGCTTCAAAGGCAGCCTCCAGGAGCTACTTGAGACCAAACTTCCCTCTGCAGGGACTCCCATCCATCCATCACATCTTCAGGGTGGGCAGGTGTCAGAGCCATGCTGCCTCCTCTGCTGCTGGGCTGCAGAGAAGGGCTGAACGTGGGTGCTGGTCGACCCTGCACGGGGCGATGGAGAGGACTGGAACCCTTGGCTGCAGGAAAGCAACGTGGAGCTCTGCAAGACTTGGCATCCTGGGATTAGAAGGGGGGTGGCTAGAAGATCAAGAGAGGTTCTCCTCCCCCTCTACTCTGCCTGGCCACCCACCTGGCCACATTCCTGTGCGACTGGATCTAGGGGATCCTGCTGTGGTGGGAAGAGTGTCACCCCAGTCTTCAGTCAGGAGAAGAAGGAGCATCCAGGAAGCTACAGGCCAGTCAGCTTCACCTCCATCCCTGGAAAGGTGACAGAACAGCTCATGCTGGAAGTCACCTCTAAGAATGTTATCAGGAGCAGTCACTCCAGACTCCCTAGAGGGAAATAGTGCTTGGCCAACCTGACAGCCTTCTACGATGGCATGACTGGGTAGGTGAGGAGACAGCATCAGATGTGGTCTCCCTTGACTTGAGCAAGATGCTGTCTCCCACAGAGAAGCTTAGAGGGATGAGTGTGTGTTGGGATTGCCCTGCTGCCAAGCAGCTTCACTGTGCTGTCTGCAGTGCCTCTGTCAGACTGTCCTCTAGAAGACTGGAGAAGCAGATTTGTGATAAAGGGTTCTTCTTCGTGCCAGGCTTCTTCCTACTTTGCTTGTTAGGTCTCTCAAGGACAGCACATGTGTCTCTCTAATCAATACTTCTATGGGTGCTTGACATCCCTTCCCCTGTTGAACCTACCCTGCAGAAAGGAGCTTCCAGGAGTAACAGATAGATCTGGGGCAGGAGGAAGGTTGGTGGCCACCTCAGTATCTCCCATAGCTTTATGACTTTCCAGCTCCTCCAGAAAGATCCTAACTTAATCCAGAGAGCCCCTCTGCATCATAGGCCTGCTACATTCCAGTGTTAAGGTGCAGCCCTCTTCCCCCAAAGATCTTCTTACCTACATGCAGGAGCAAGACACGATGATGTGCAGGGTTCTGGTAGCTGTCATGAGCCCAGCTGGTTGCAGTAACTGGAGGAAGTTTCCGTGCAGGCAGCAGCAAACAGGGAAGTAGGAAGGCTCCTACAGCCCATGTGTGCCTGCACACAGATCACACAATGGCCAGGGTTGGAAGAGACCTTCAAGATCATCCAGTGCCAACCCCCCTGCACAGGCAGGGGCACCTTCACTGGAGCAGGTTACTCAGGGCCCCAGACAACCTGCTCTTCAGCACTGCCAGGGATGGGGCAGCCACAACTGCCTTGGGCAACCTGCTCCTGTATCTCAGCACCCTCACAGCAAACACTTTGCTCCTCATGTCCAACCTCAGTCTCCCCTCTTCAAATCTGGAACCCTTCCTCCTTGCCCTCTTGCTACCACCCCTGTCAAAAGCCCTCCCCCAGCTCTCTTGTAGCCCCCATCCTTCAGAGATTGGGAAGCTGCTGGAAGTTCCCCTCCTCTTGTCCAGCCCCAAGTTGCTCAGCCTGTCCTCACAGGGGAGCTGCTCCAGCCCTCTGCTCAGTTTAGTTGCCCTCCTCTGGACCCAGCTGCTTAGCACCATAACTCAGGGCTTCAAACGCTGGATTTCCATCACCAGAGCCAGGACAGTGCTGGGGATGACTAGTCCCACTTGGCAGGTGCTGACAGCAACTAGCTGAAGGCAGAGCCACGTGAAGTCCGAGCAAGAGGTGCTGCCTGCATGGGCTGGAGTGGTTATTGATTAGCTGCATGACCTTGGCTGAGCCACTTAACCCCAGTTCCCTCATCCATAGATTGGGAATGATGGGACTTACAGAGTGCCACAAATTCATCAGAGGGAACTACTTAAGAGCCCTATTATGATTTAATAGGATTTCCCACTTCAAAATGACTCCCAGGAGGCTTGAGGCAGCTGGACTGGGATGCTCATAACTCGACTCCTACTGTAAGTGCAGAGCATTATTTATTTTTTTAATGGTTCCACCCCCTGAACCCCCCCTGTAAATCTTGCAGCTGAAGAGACACAGCCTAAGTGCACCCAGGTTCAAAGCTCTTTGCAAACACTTATTTAAATGACTTTGCCTCATCAGTCAGCCCCACTAACAAACCCTCCTCCTGTCCCATCCACGCAGTGTCACACACATGGACATCCACACCATGAGCTGTTGAGCTGCAAAGGTGCTCAGCTGGGCAGCTGCAGTGTGAAGTTTGCTCAAATTGAGCTGCAAACTGCTGCTTCATGGCTCTGTGGGAGAAGGGAAAATCCAAAGAATCATCCTGAAAGCTAAAGGGTGTCCTTGTTCTCTCAGGGCCTGAGGTCCAACATCACCTATGGTGCAAGGAAATGCCATCGTCCCACCATGCATAGGAAGGCTTCAATCACTTCACACCCACCACACACAGACCATTAGGGACTGGAAGGGACCTCAAAACATCATCCACTCCAATCTCCCTGTCACAGCAGGATCCCCCAGATCCAGTTGCACAGGAACATGCCCAGGTGGGTTTGGAACATCTCTAGAGAAGGAGATTCCACATGTCCACTTCCATCACCCTCACTGGGAAGGTGCTTCTCAGATTGATGTGGAACCTCCTCTGCTCCAGCTCACACCCACTGCCCCCTGTCCTGTCACTGGGTGCCCCTGAGCAGAGCCTGGCTCCATCCTCCTCACACCCACCCTTCACATCTTGATCAACACCCATGGGGTCACCCCTCAGGCTCCTTTTTCCCAGCTCCAGAGCCCCAGCTCCCTCAACCTCTTCAGCAGGGAGATGCTCCCCTCCCTTCATCATCCCTGTGGCTCTGTGCTGGGCTCTCTCCAGCAGCTCTGTGTCCTTTTCAACACAGAACCAAGGCTGCCCCTGAGCTGCTTTATGTACCACTGTCCAGCATGAAACTGTCCATGAAGCTTCCTGAGAATCACATTGAATGGCCCTAGTCGGAAGGGACCTCCAAAGGTCATCTAGTCCAACCTCCCTGCAGTGAGTAGGGACACCCTCAACTAGATCAGGTTGCCCAGAGACTTGTCCAGCCTCACCCTGACTATCCCCAAGGATGGGTCCTCAACTTCCTCTCTGGGCAACCTGTCCCACTGTTCACCCACCTTCCTGCTGAAGAACAACCAGTGCATCCATCTGCAAAGCACTTCAAGACACCTCGAGGATGAAGCAGGCTGTGTGATGAGAAGCTCAAGCCAAAAGGATTCTTTCCTGGGGAAGCCAAGATAAAAACACCCCGTGTTTGTGCCTTGGCATAACCAGTGCACTCCCAGCCCAGTGCACCCACTCACACCACTGGAAAGAGCTGCCCAGGGAGATTGTGGAGTCTCTTTGTCTGGAGATGTTTAAAATCCACTTGGATGTGATCCTATGAGACTGGATCTAGGGGGAACTGGACTGGATGATCTTTCAAGGTCTCTTCCAACCCCTAATGTTCTGTGATCCTATAACGAGCTTGCCCATGTTAACTTACTCTTCCATGGGGAACTGAAACCATTGCCAGGCCTGAGGAGCACCTCCTGCTGCCCTGTCACACTCCCCTGCTCCTTGCTCAGCCTTCCCCTCATCACCCACACCGTTCCTCCATATCTATTCTCTTCCATTCGACTTGGATTTCCTCGAAGCACCGTCATTAATCTTCCCTACAGATGCACAGCTCTGACAGCTGGGGTCTTAACACCTCCAGGGCCAGCAAAGGACATTCTCCTACTCTTCTCTTTCCCTGCCCACTCCCCCCCTTTCCCTTTCTAAAGAAACCCTTCATACTTCACCAGCCACAAGGTTTTGATTAGAGGGTCATGTGAACTGGAGACAAGGGGGACTGTGGGGGAGGAAGGAAGAGGATGCTACTCCCACAAGGAACTCCCAGGTCTCACTGAAAAGGTCAGGGTGCTTTTCAGTTGTCTGCACTGCTCCCCAACACACAAAATACAGTCGAGCCCAGCACAGAGATACTTGATAAAGAGTCTAATGAAGTGGAAAGAGTGTTGTAGGGGAAGAATAGTCCTCTCTCATCCTGACATCCCATGATGCTCCATCCAGTTGCTATGGAGACTTCAAAAGAGAAGGGGTTTTTGTTGTGCTGAAGGGTCTTCTCCCTTCCCCAGTAACCTTGACCTTTCCCAGGTCGGTGTGGTTTGCCTCTGTGTGTGTGTTTATGAAGAGGGAGATAAGGAATCCCATTTCTTCTTATCTGGTCATGGCTCACTGGCTGGCACTGATGCATGTGGGGGGCCGTCAGCCTGCTCAAGGGGGTAGATTTGGAGGGGATAAGAGCAAGAAAATACAGAGGGGAGCAGTTAATTAGGGCTGATGCTGCAAAGGACAACGTTTGGTGAATAATGAACCCCAGATGCCTGGGAAACACAAGTGCAATTCAAGGTGTGAGAGATGAAGGGCAGGAGAGGAGCGCTGGGTCATACAGCACCATTCCAAGAGGCCCCACTGGCCTTCCAGAGTTGGGGGTTCAAACAATAGAAGGCCACCACATCTGACAACCAGAGATCATTTCTCATAAACTAGGCAGAGGTGTCGCTGCCGGTTGCCGCAGGTGAAGAAAGGTTGCCCATAGCTGACAGCTACTGCAGGGTGATGTGGGGGTTAGGGTTAGGGTGAGGCAGGCTGAAGGCAGCTTGCTTTCCATGATGCACAAAGCAGAATGGCTGTGGAGCTGAGCAGACAGCCTAATGCAGGACAGTGCTGTTTAGAATCATCAGGGACCTCCAAAGATCATCCAGTCCAATCCCCCTGCCACAGCAGGCTCACCTGACTGGAGAAGCCATGGAATCAGAGTCACTCAGGGTAGGAAGGAACCATCATCCAGTTCCAACACCTGTTTACATTCGTTTCCTCCCCACTATAGGTTCCTTCCAACCCCTAGTGTTCTGTGATTGTGTAGTAATCACAGGAGCACAGAGCATTAGGAAGTGACCTTGAAACATCACCTGGTCCAGTCACGGCATCTCAGTATTACCAAGGTTGGAAGAGACCTCATAGATCATCAAGTCCAACCCGTTACCACAGAGCTCAAGGCTAGACCATGGCACCAAGTGCCAGTCCCCCTGACACAGCGGGGTCCCCTAGATCCAGTCACACACAGGAACATGGCCAGGAGGGTTTGAAATGTCTCCAGAGAAAGAGACTCCACAACCCCCCTGGGCAGCCCCTGCCAGGGCTCTGCCACCCTCACTGGGAACAAGGTCCTTCTCACACTGATGTGGAACCTCCTCTGCTCCAGCTCACACCCACTGCCCCTTGTCCTGTCACTGGGTGCCCCTGAGCAGAGCCTGGCTCCATCCTCCTCACACCCACCCTTCACATATTGATCAACATCCACGGGGTCACCCCTCAGGCTCCTTTTTCCCAGCTCCAGAGCCCCAGCTCCCTCAGCCTCTCCTCAGCAGGGAGATGCTCCCCTCCCTCCATCATCCCTGTAGCTCTGCTCTGGACCCTCTCCACCACTCAGTGGTCCTGACAGCTCATCACAGGACCATTCCAAGTGAGAAGACAGCACAGGAATAACAAGAATTTTTAGACTTATTAGAAAATACTTCTCTTTTAGCTGAGCATGCTGTTGAGACAACTGATTTCCACTTTCTGGAAGAGCGTGTGAGCACGCACGCGTCCCTCTGCCTGCGCATCCATCTCTGGAGCTCAGGACCTGATCAGCAGCCCAGGCTGCTCGTCCATTCTCAGCCTGTCAAACCACTTCCAACAATCAGGATCCATCTCCTCCCGCTCAAGGCCACGGTGTCTTCACACCCTCAGAGATCAGATGTCTCCTCTCCCTTTTGCCACTCGAGCAGCACGTGTTTTGATTGTAAACACCCTGATAACACTCTTGTGCAGCCCCTCACAAGGGAAATAATAAAGGGTAGATAACACCCCTAGACGTGATGCTCGCACTGCCAACCCTACCCCGAGACGACGCGGAGCGGACAGCCCGTGAGTCGGTCTGTCTTCGATAAGGATCTTGTCACCATAGATACAAGAGAGATAAACTTTCTAAAATAATATCCTTCTTCATGTCACTTTGCTCAAGTTGGGTAACAGAGCAATTCCTGCCCTCCCCCCTGCCAAGGTTATTTATGGTTCCCACCGTCTCCATCACCAGTGCCTCCCACCATCTCCATCTCCGTGTCCTGCTGAACAACACCTCACCCTGGTGAGACAGGCTGACAGGTGGCATCTCTCAGGATCATGTTCTGGGTGCACCCAGCAAGAGGACAAGCGGTGATGCCCGGCATGTTGTCCGGCAGAGAACACACCTGGTGGGTCACCTGGTGGAGCAGCATCCATCAAACACCAGTCAGACCCATGCTATCTGCACACATGGGAACGCTGCATCTCATGGGGGTGATGGTGCTCCTGTGCTCTGCTCAGAGTGCTGGGTCCTGTTTTGGGTGCCACAGGATCAGAAGGACATTGAGGGGCTGGAGCAGGGCCAGAGAAGGGCAAAGAGGCTGGGGAGAGGAATGGAGAACAGGGCCTGTGGAGAGCAGCTGAGGGAACTGGGGTTATTAGAATCATAGAATCACTACAGACTGGAAGGAACCTCGAAAGATCATCCAGTCCAATCCCCCTGACACAGCAGGATCATCCAGACCCAGTCACACAGGAACACGTCCAGGCAGGTCTTGAACATCTCCAGTGAAGGAGACTCCACAACCCCCCTGAGCAGCCTGTCCCAGTGCTCCATCACCCTCACTGGGAAGAAGTTCCTGCTCAGGTTGATGTGGAACCTTCTACGTTCCAGCTCACACCCACTGCCCCTTGTCCTGTTACTACATTATTGAGTCTAGAGAAGAGGAGGCTGAGAGGAGACCTTGCTCTCTACAGCTACCTCAAAGGAGGTTGTAGCCAGGCTGGTGCTGGTCTCTTCTCCCAAATTCCTAGTGATAGGACAAGAGGAAATGGCCTCAAGTTGCATCAGGGGAGGTTTAGACTGGATCTTCAGAAGTTCTTTGCTGAGAGAGTGGTTGGGCACTGGAAGAGGGAGGTGGTGAAGTCCCCATCCCTGGAGATGTTTAAAAACCAAGTAGCTAGAGTCCTTGAGGACATGGTGGATGGGATAGGGAGCTGTTGGGCTGAGGGCTTGATGATGCTGGAGGTCCTTTCCAGCCAGGATGATGCAATGATTCCTGGTTCCCAAAACCCACTAAACATCAGCACGGTCCATGGCAACAGCAGAAGTCGGATGCCACTCGCTGCAGCAGCTGCCAGCGTTCAGAGCCTGCCTGTACCCCGGATAACGACGAGAGATGCTTGACATCTCCGCGCTGAAGCGTTGCGTAAGTGAAAAACAGCACTGCCATCAAAAGGACCGTGTGTGCAGAAAAACCTCCAGTTGGGTTAGAAAAGTAAGAGCAAAGTGTCCCTCAGATGAACTAAAACACAGCACAACAGAATTAGAACAGCTACTCAAGACACCTCCCAGTTCAAAGCTGCTGGAACTCTGGGGAGCTGCTGTTCTACGTGTCCTGTCGTGTTGCAGGAAAGTGCTCTTGAATACTCAGGAGTCAGTCAGAGCTGCCTCAACACTTAACTGAGGACTTGGGCACTGAAGGTACAGAACTGGAACTAAGGCACAAGGAGGTACCTGAAAGTGATCAGATCATAGAATCGTTCAGGTTGGAAAAGAGCCCTGGGGTCATCAAGCCCAACCACCAACCCTACTCTACAAGGGCACCCCTAAAGCACATCTCACAACACCACATCTGAGTGACTTTGAAACACATCTAGGAACTCAACCACCACCCTGGGCAGCCCAGTCCAGTCCCTGGCCACTCTCTCCAGAAAGAATCTCTTCCTGATGGCCAGTCTGACCCTCCCCTGGTGGAGCTGGAAGCCCTTCCCTCTGCTTCTGTCACTGATGACCTGTGAGAAGAGCCCAGCACCAGCATCTCTACAGGGTCCTTTCAGATAGTTGTGGAGAGTGATGAGGTCTCCCCTCATCCTCCTCTTCCTCAAATAAACATCCCCAACTCTCTCCATCTCTCAGTCAGAATCAGACTGATTCTCCAGGCCCTTTCCCAGCTTCATTACCCTCCTCCGCCCTCGCTCCAGCTCCTCTCTTGTCCTGAGGTGCCCAAAACTGGTCCCAGTACTCAAGGGGTGGCCTCCCCAGTGCTGAGTCCAGGGGGACAATCCCCTCCCTACTCCTGCTGGACACACACCTTCTAACCCAGGCCAGGATGCCATTGGCCCTCTTGGCACCCTGCTGGCTCCTGTCCACTAGAACCCCCAGGTCCCTCTCTGCCAGACTGCTCTCCAGCCTGTAGCATCGCAGGATCCCCTAGATCCAGTCACACAGGTACCCACCCAGGTGGGTTTCCTCTGTAAAACCAGGGTGAAGGCATCTGCTGGGGGTCTGCCAGACTCCGCCGTCTCACCGCAAATGGCATCAGCCAGCGCCGAAGGAGCTGACATTTCATGAGGACCGGTCTGTACGGCCTCCCCACTGAGAGAAGAATTTATTCTCCTCGTGGTAAGTATTGACCCTGGCTTTGCTTCCCTGAATATTCACCTCCTGGGTCAATAAATCATCATGTTCATCTCAATAGAAGTCACCAGCTGCTTATTATTATATTAACCTTTGCAAGGCAGATGACTGTTGTTTTTCCACCCACAATAAGTTAGGACCCAAACTGGATCATGAAGAAAGATTCCTTTGTGATTGGGGTGGTTTTGACTACCAGCAGCTTGGCTCAGGTGGAGGGGGCATGAGAAAGGACTTGTGTCTCCCTGATGAGGAAGGGCTGAGGGAGCTGGGGCTCTTGAGCTCACTGAGGGGTGACCCCATGGGTGTTGATCAATATGTGAAGGGTTGGTGTCAGGAGGATGGAGCCAGGCTCTGTTCATCTCATTCCAACCCCCCTTCACTAGAGCAGGTTGCCCAGGGCCCCAGACAACCTGCCCTTCAGCACTGCCAGGGATGGGGCAGCCACAGCTGCCTTGGACAACCTGTTCCAGCATCTCAGCAGCCTCACTGCAAAGAATTGGTTCCTCAGGGTTCACCTCAGTCTCCTCTCCTCAAGCCTGGAACCCTTTCCCCTTGTACTCTCGCTACTAGCCCTGTCAAAAGCCCTCCCTCAGCTTTCTTGTAGCCCCCTTCAGAGACTGAGAAGCTGCTAGAAGGTCCCCTGGGGCCCCCTCTTATCCATCAGAACAACCCCTACTTGCTCAGCCTGTCCTCACAGGGGAGCTGCTCCAGCCTGCTGACCACTATAATTGCTCTCTTCTGGAGCCTTTCCAAGAGCTCTGTGTCCTTCTGCTGTTGAGGACTCCAGAACTGGACCCAGTCCTGCAGGTGGGGTCTCACCAGTGCAGAGCAGAGAGGGATAATCCCCTCCCTCGACTGACTGTCCCTGCTGCAGCCCAGGACACGGCTGGCTCTCGGGGCTGCCAGCACCTACTGATGGCTCCTGCTCAACTTCTGCTGCACCACCACCCCCAAGTCCTTCTCCTCAGGGCTCCAAGTGTCACTATCCCAGTGAGGGCTGGTGGGCCTTGGGGGTAAGAGCCCTGGAGGAGAAGGGGAAAGCCTGGGCATCATGAAAAGAGCATTGGGACAGAGGACCAAGCAGAGAAGAAGCATCACACGCACTTGGCATCAGTGTTAAACACCACTGGGCTCTACTGGTTGGCTGTGGTCCAGATGTAGTCTCAGACATCCCTCTGTTTATAAACCTTCCCAAAGCTCCTGAGCTGCTAAACAAAACCCAACTGCAGCCCTGTTGTGTGATAAACAGGAAACAAGCCAGAGCAAACATCGCAGTGGGAACAAAGCCTGGGATGGCAAATACAGAGCCCCAGAGGAGAGCGAGTTGCCGTGCATGGCGGGCACCCTGCAGCCAAGCAACAGAGCTCCACCGGGGTTTGTAGCCCTGCAGGGAGCCAAGAAGAGCTGCAGAGCATTCAGCAACCCCCTTGAGGGACTCGGGGTCTTTTGCTTTCAAAATCCCAGAACAATAGGGTTGGAAGGGACCTTGAAAGGTCATCCAGTCCAGTCTCCCTGACACAGCAGGATCCATTGCACAGGGACATATTATGGTGGGTTTTAAACATCTCCAGAGAGGGAGACTCCACCACCCCCCTGGGCAGCCTGTTCCAGTGCTCTGGCACCCTCACTGTGAAGAGGTTCCTTATGGTATTTATATGGAATCACAGAATCATTAGGGATTGGAAGGGACCTCAAAAGATCATCTAGTCCAATCCCCCTGACACAGCAGGATCCCTTAGATCAAGACACACAGAAACACATCCAGGTGGGGCTTGAACATCTCCAGTGAGGGAGACTCCACAACCACCCTGGGCAGCCTGTTCCAGGGCTCTGGCACCCTCACTGAGAAGAAGTTCCTTCTCACATTGATGTGGAACCTTCTACGTTCCAGCTTACAACCATTGCCCCTCATCCTATCACCAGAAGACACCGAGAACAGCCCAGCTCCATCCTCCCGACACCCACTCCTCACATATTTACAGACATTAATGAGGTCACCCCTCAGGCTCCTCCAAGATCAAGAGACCCAGCTCCCTCAGCCTCTCCTCATAAGGGAGGTGCTCCACCTCCTCCATCATCCTCATTGCCCTATGCTGGACCCTCTCCAGCAGCTCCACATCCCTCTTGAACTGAGGAGCCCACAACTGGACACAATACTCCAGATGCGGTCTCACCAGGGGAGAGTAGAGGGGGAGAAGAACCTCTCTTGATCTGCTAAGCACCCCTCTTCTGATCCACCCCAGGATGCTGTTGGCCCTCTTGGCCACAGGAGCACACTGCTGGCTCATAGTCACATATAGTCATAGTGTCTATACGGAACCTCCTCTGTCCCAGCTCACACCCACTGCCCCTCATCCTACCACTAGATGACACTGAGCAGAGCCTGGCTCCATCCTCCTGACACCCACCCTTCACCCAGGCATTAATTAAATGACCAGCAAGAGTAGAAGGGCTGAAGGAACGCGTAGCTCAGGGATTGCAGCGTGTCTGTGGGTACATAAATATACATTAGTGTGACTGTACACGCATTTACATCTAAATTCACTTGCTTTTAGGTGTATGTACAATCCCAAATGGATATGGAGATGCTCAGTAATCTCCAAAGACACACGATGACCTCTCCGAGTGAAGGATGACCCTACCCAGAAACGTCTCCCATTCTTCCCTGCATGTTCCTAGTGGATGAGACAGCACACTGGCCTCACCAATAAATACCCAGCCAGCGCTGGCCGTCTCCCAAGACCTAAATTGTTTATAGCCCATTCAATCTCCACTTACAGCCTTGGATCTGCTAATTGAATTGTGTTTTCTTTCTGTAGCTGGACATTTTTTCCCTTTCAAGCACCATCTTATCTAATCTGCTCCATCTGCATTTTGTGAAGTCTCTGCTTGGCAGAGGCGCCCAGTACATCAGATTTAATACAGCAACGAGCTTGCAGCTCCAGCTCAGCACATCTTCAAGTACATGAGCTCCAAAGTAGTGGAAATGGTTTGGTGTCATCTCTTCTGCTCAAGATTCCTATATTCCTGTGCAACTGGATCTAGGAGATCCTGCTGTGACAGGGGGAGGGGACTGGATGGTCTTTTGAGGTCCCTTCCAACCCCTAATGACTGGATCTTGGGGATCCTGCAGTGGCAGAGGGATTGGACTGGATGGTCTTTCAAGGTCCCTTCCAACCCCTAATGACTGGATCTTGGGGATCCTGCAGTGGCAGAGGGATTGGACTGGATGGTCTTTCGAGGTCCCTTCCCATCCCTGATGTTGTGTGATTCTGTGAAAAATGTGGTGACAAACTGTGGCTGAGGTGGAGTTCCTGTGTTTTTGTCACCAGCTCTTCTCCACTTACCAGTCCATGGAGTGGACATGTGGCTGCTACCTTCTTTCCCCTCACTGAGGTGTCAGACTGTCACAGACAGGCGTGGTTTGTGCATATAGAATCAAAGAGTCATCCTGGCTGAAGAGGACCTCCAGGATCAGCAAGTCCAGCCCTCGTCCCAACAGCTCCCAAACCCCCAGACCATGGCCTCAAGTGCTCAAGCTACTTGGGAGGGGAACATCTCCCTGATGAGGAAAGGCTGAGGGAGCTGGGACTAGGAAAAAAAAGGACATTGAGGGGTGACCCCATGAATGTTGATAAAGATGGAAAGGGCGGGTGTCAGGAGGATGGAGCCAGGCTCTGCTCAGGGGCACCCAGTGATAGGACAAAGGGCACCAGGGTGAACTGGAGTGGAGGAGGTTCCACATCAACATGAGAAGGACCTTGTTCCCAGTGAGGGTGACAGAGCCCTGGCAGGAGCTGCCCAGGGGGGTTGTGGAGTCTCCTTCTCTGCAGATGTTCCAAATCCACCTGGGCATGTTCCTGTGTGACTGGATCTAGGGGATCCAGCTGTGGCGGGGGGACTGGACTGGATGGTCTTTTGAGGTCCCTTCCTCTGTGATTAGTGACCCCACAACATTTACCCCTTGGACACAGATGCCCAGAACAGCAAACCCTCCATCTCCAGTGGCCAGCAAATCAGAGTCAGGATGAGGCCAAAACACAGATCTGGATCTGCTCAGGGCTAGTTTTTTTTTTACCCAAATCAACACAAACACAAGAGAAAACCCACACAGACAACTTCACCCACAGACCCCTTTCACTCCTTCCCCACCACAACAATGACATCCCAACGCCACCCCAGCCTTCTCCTGCCAGACCAGCCGAGTCCCACGACGGTACCAGACAGGTGTCCTGCTTCTCCCGGGAGATCTGATTCTGAGCTTCAATTAACGTGGATCTCAATAGACTCAAAGCCAACAGGCTTCACAATCGCCGCCTTGTTCATTCCCTGCATGTGTTTGGTCACTGCGTCTTGTTTCTCTCCGCAGGGGGGGTCCACTCCCCAAACCTCCTCTCTTATTTAAAACCCAGCAGCCCCAGCCCACTCCTATTCTGCCACCTGAGATCAAAACCCTCGAGTCCCCGAGTTATTTACGAGCAAGACGCAATTAGCGCCGCGACCGCCTGCCCCTCGCTCCCTCCTATCGGGTGCCCGTGTCTGCAGCTCCTTCCTTTGTGAGCCCTAACGCGTGTTTAATGTGCAACTTAATTATTTGATTACAATGGCATAATTATGTAATTGCAGTGCTTTGTGCAAGCTGGCTGCGCGGGGACGGGAGGGAGATGGCTGCTGAGCGACGTGGCGTAAACACAGCCGCGACGGCGTCGAGCAAACAGAGTAAATCTGATGAGGTGATCATCTGGAGGAGGGGGGGAATGGGCTCTCTGCAAAATGAAAAGCAGCTCAGTTGTTGGGGGTTTTAATCTACTCTTTAATTAATTTACTCTTCCCTCCAACCGCTTGGTGATCAGTGAGAAAGGCTGGGCGAGTACGGCTGTGATTAGAGAACCACAGGGGGTTAGGGATGGGAAGGGACCTCAAAAAGTCATCCAGTCCAATCCCCCTGCCACAGCAGGATCTCCTAGATCCAATCACAGAATCACACATTAGGGATCGGAAGGGACCTCGAAAGATCATCCAGTCCAATCCCCCTGCCACAGCAGGATCACCTAGACCAAGCCACAGAATCACACATTAGGGATCGGAAGGGACCTCCAAAGATCATCCAGTCCAATCCCCCTGCCACAGCAGGATCTCCTAGATCCAGTCACAGAATCACACATTAGGGATCGGAAGGGACCTCCAAAGATCATCCAGTCCAATCACCCTGCCACAGCAGGATGCCCTAGATCCAGCCACAGAATCAGAGAACACTAGGGATTGGAAAGTACCTCGAAAGATCATCCAGTCCAATCCCCCTGCCACAGCAGGACCACCCAGACCAAGTCATACACACCTAGAACAAGTCACACATTAGGGATTCAAAGGGACCTCGAAAGATCATCCAGTCCAATCCCCCTGCCACAGCAGGACCACCCAGACCAAGTCATACACACCTAGAACAAGTCACACATTAGGGATTCAAAGGGACCTCGAAAGATCATCCAGTCCAATCCCTTGGCCAAAACAGGATGCCCTAGACCAAGTCACAGAATCACAGAACACTAGGGAGTGGAAAGGACCTCGAAAGATCATCCAGTCCTCAGCAGGATCCCTAGATCCAGTCGCACAGGAACAAACCCAGGAGGGTCTGAAACGTCTCCAGAGAAGGAGACTCCACAGCCCCCCTGGGCAGCCCCTTCCAGGGCTCTGGCACCCTCACTGTGAACATATCCAAGTGGATTTTAATTCAAGTGCTAGATGAAGCCCCTGGTCCATCTCAGGGTGACACATTAGCTCTCCAACATCTGGATCGTGGATCAGAACTGAACCCAAAAATGAAGGGGAAAAGCACTGGAGAAACCGGATCAACTAAGCAACAGCCAGGAGATGCTGATGAGCAGAACTTCAAACCACACCTTGGAGACACACTAAGAGCCCAGCCTTGCAGGCTCTCTGGTTGCTCCTGCTCCCTTTCCAAAGGCTTTCAAAACCCTCCCTTTCCCACCAGTAAGCACATTCCCAAGGACACCACATCAATCAATCAGAGGAGCAGGAGCCCAGACGACCAGCTCAGCCTACTCACCCAACTTTCGCTGAGGTGCGGTCCACCTGCAAGGTCCCAGGTTTCTGTGGGAGTCACAAGCCTGTGGCAAATACTTGAGGGACAGCTCCGAGCCTGTTTCTCATCACTGATTGATTGAGGGCTTCTACCAGGGATTCTGCATTCAGGTCTCAGCTCCTGCAGAGCTGGCAGCTCGGCACAAGCCAAAGCCAGCAGAGAGCTCTGTAGCCACGGCTCCTGGCACCTGCACACAGAGCACACGCAAGCAGATGGTTTTACAGGTGACATGTTTCTGTGCAGCTGGGGTTGACACTCGTGGCTGCAGCAGCCAAGCTTCTCCTTGCCAAACAGCCTTCTCAAGCCAAACCTGGGTAAACGTGGGATGCTGACCCGCTCTGACAGCGAGCTGTGGTTTGGTTCCTCAAACCCACAGGAGGTGGTTGGGGCCCCATCCCTGGAGGTGTTTGAGGCCGGGCTGGATGGGGCTCTGGCCAGGCTGGTCTAGGGTGGGGTGTCCCAGCCTGGTGGGGGGGTTGGAACTGGATGATCAGGTGGTCCCTTCCAACCCTGAGTGATCCTGATTCCATAACTTCTCCAGTGAAGTGATCCTGCTGTGGCAGGGGGGCTGGACTGGATGATCTTTCAAGGTCCCTTCCAATCCCTGATGATTCTGTGATAAGTGATGCTGAAACTCTTCTGCTATTAGCAAACAGAGGTGATGGCAACCTATGGCTCATCTACCCACCAGCTATCCAAACAAGATCAGCCAAGGAGCTAGTGGTCTCTCAGTCAGCCAACACCTCTACAAGCCCAGCTCTTGTAAAGATGCCAGCCAGGGCCAGATGGGGAAAGGAACCAACTAACTGTAGGTCTAAGCAGGCTCAACCTAGAAGCAGCACAGCTAAAGTTGGAAGGGACCTGAAAGATGACCTTCAGGATCACCCAGTGCCAACCTCCCTGCAGAAGCAGCGACACCTTCACCAGAGCAGGTTGCTCAGGGCTCCAGCCAACCTGCCCTTCAGCACTGCCAGGGATGGGGCAGCCACAGCTGCCTTGGGCAACCTGTTCCAGCATCTCAGCACCCTCACAGCAAAGAATTGGTTCCTCATGTCCCACCTCAGTCTCCCCTCTTCAAGCATCCCCCTTCCTTCACAGGAACCATAATTCCCCCTCTCTCACACACACCCCCCAGTGTGCCCCCTGTCCAGGGCATTTGAACAATCAGCTCCCTCTCCACTTGCCCTGAAGGTGGAAGAGATCCACCAAGCCTGGAAAAACACTGCCAGCAAAGCAGTGATTTTGCAGAGGTTGGCAGTTCCCTCTCTTAAAGGATGGAGGGAAGTTTCTAAAGAGGTTTCCAGCTGGAGTAGTGAGGAGACTGTCCCCCTGGACTCAGCACTGGGGAGGCTGCACCTTGAGCGCTGGGTCCAGTGTTGGGCACCCTAGTCCAAGGGAGACAGTGAGGGGCTGGAGCGAGGGCAGAGGAGGGCAACAGAGCTGGGGAAGGGTCTGGAGAATCAGTCTGATGGGACTGAGATGGAGAGAGTTGGGTCTGGAGAATCAGTCTGATGGGACTGAGATGGAGAGAGCTGGGGCTGTTTAGCTGGAGGAAGAGGAGGCTGAGGGGAGACCTCATCGATACTGTGATCACTCTCCACAGCTCTCTGAAAGGACCCTGCAGAGATGTTGATGCTGGGCTCTTCTCACAGGCCATTAGTGATAGAAGCAGAGGGAAGGGTTCCAAGCTCCAACAGGGGAGGGTTAGACTGGCCATCAGGAAGAAATTGTTCCTGGAGAGAGTGGTCAGGGACTGGGCTGGGCTGTCCAGGGTGGTGGTTGGGTCCCCACCCCTGGGTGAGTTTAAAAGTTGCTTAGATGTGCTGTTGGGGGATCTGGTTTAGGGGTGACCTTGTAGAGTAGGGTTGATGGTTGGACTGGATGATCTCGGGGGTCTTTTCCAACCTGAATCATAGAATCATTAGGGATGGGAAGGGACCCCAAAAGATCATCTAGTCCAATCTCCCTGCAACAGCAGGATCACCTAGATCATGATTCTATATACAACTGCCCAGTAAACCCTCACTCCCCAGCTCAACCATGAAAAATGCTACTGGGAGGCTCCATCCCTACCCAGACAAACACATTTTGGAACAAACATCCTTCCTGCATCTGAATCAACCACCACAAGCCTCAAAACCTCTGTCATCTCATAACTTCCAGTTGAGCCAACCAAAAGTTTTCCACCACAATAAGATGCTAACGCACGGAGACGATGCTCGAGGTCCAGCATGGGAGGTCTAAAATTCCTCTCCTTGCACCAGAGTCTTTGTAGTCAATTTCTAAGTGGTTGAGAGCAATTACATTGTGCAAAGGGATTGTCTGGTTCTTCAGGGAGGTCACCCAGATGTGTTTTATACCTAGGGAGGTTGTGGGGTCTCCTTCACTGGAGATGTTTAAGACCCACCTGGATGTGTTCCTGTGGGACTTGGTCTGGGTGATCCTGCTGTGGCAGGGGGTTGGACTGGATGATCTTTGGAGGTCCCTTCCAGTCCCTAATGATTCTATGAACAGAGATTTAGCGACTTGATTATCCAAGGACCGAGCCTCACGCTCGTGCTCTGGCAGGATACACAGCTCATTAATCACAGAATTATTAGCCACCTGGAAAGATCCTCCAGTCCAATCCCCCTGCCAGAGCAGCATCACCTGGACCGAGTCACACAGGAACATGTCCAGGTGGGTTTTAACATCCAAGGGCCACCGAGTCCAACCCCCCTGTTCAGGCAGGATCACAGAACCTAAGACAGGTCACACAGAAGTGATCACCTACAGGTTCCCTGTAGTGAGGGCTGCAGCCCTCTGTCAGGGAAGAGAGAGGGGATTAATGCTGCTAATTAAAAGAGGCTGAGAACAGGGTGGACAGGATCGAGTGCCTTCTCTTCATACACATACATCATGTGCCACAGAATTACTGAGGCTGGAGAAGCCCTCTGGGCTCTGCCAGCCCAGCCCAGGACCTAACATCACCGCAGTGGCCACACCAAGGCACTCAGGGCCACAGCCAGGCTGGCCTTCAACACCTCCAGGGATGGGGACTCCACCACTGCCCTGGGCAGACTAGTCCAGGCTCTGATCACCCTTTCCATGAGGAAGGGCTTCCTGACATCCAACCTGACCCTCCCCTGGCAGCTTCAGGCTCTGCCCTCTGGTACTGGTGCTGGTGCCTGGGAGAAGAGCCTGACCCCCACCTGACTAGTCCCATTCAGGGAGTTGTAGAGAGGGAGAAGGTCCCCCCTGAGTGTCCTCTTCTCCAGGCTCAACACCCCCAGCTCCCTCAGCCTCTCCCCATCAGCCTTTCCCTTCAGTCCCTTCTCCAGCCCCTCCATCTCCTGCTTGAAGTGGGTGGTCCAGCACTGTCCCCAGTACTGGAGGGGAGGTCTCCCCAGTGCCCAGTACAGGGGGCGAGTGACATCCCCAGCCCTACTGGCCACGCTACTGCTGATCCAAGCCAGGATGCCACTGGCCTTCGGGCCACCTGTGCACCCTGCTGGCTCCTGTTGAGCCAGTTGTCACCCAGTCCAGCCAGGTCCCTCTCTGCCAGGCTGCTCCCCAGCCACTCAAGGGCCCATCAGTCCCAGTGAAGAGCTATTGTCTGGGAACACACACTAGCCCCTTGGGGCTGACTGGGCTGGAGCAGACCTTGCAGAAAACTCACCCAGCACTGCAGAGGCTCCACTGCCTTTTGTGGGACAGCGGGCAAACACTTTCCAGATACATCCCATAAACACAGCTCCTCCAGGACAATCAAACCCAAAGCTAGTGCCTCTGGCTTAGCAGGCATCCCTGACACCGATGCCAGGGTCACACCAGGACACCAGGAGCAGCTCCACTGTGTTGTTACCACACTGCTTCCCATTGTCAGAGACCCTCTCTCCTACTCAGAGACCTCAACCCACCCACAGCTAAGAAGTAGGGGAGACCTCATCGCTCCCTCCAGCTATCTGAAAGGATGTTGGTGCTGGGCTCTTCTCACAGGTCATCAGTGACAGAAGCAGAGGGAAGGGCTTCCAGCTCCAACAGGGGAGGGTCCAACTGGCCATCAGGAAGAAATTCTTCTCAGGCCCTGGACTGGGCTGCCCAGGGTGGGGGTTCAGTCCCCATCCCTGGATGAGTTTCAAAGTCACTTAGATGTGGTGCTGGGGGATGTGGTTTAGGGGTGATCTTGTAGAGTAGGGTTGCTGGTTGGACTTGATGATCCCAGGGGTCTTTTCCAACCTGAATGTTTCTGTCAAACATAGAGCTTTTCCCCATTTCTCTAGTATCAAAGACATGACTTTCTGCTCCTGACCAGTTGCACCCTACTCTCTTCTCTCTCCTCTCCCCTGTGCCAGCTGAGCCACTCATCCTCTCTGCCCAACCTACCGGTGAATGAACCACCCCCCTGCTTTGTTTCTTCTAGACCATCAGCTTCCCATGTAAACATTAAATATCAATTATAGGAGAAGTCATGCAGTGCCTTAATTACACTCGTGAAAAATCATCCCATTAATCAAGGTTCTAATCAGCTGCTTTCTCGTAATAAGGTGGCAACTGTTATCTTATCGATTAACTCTTAACAAGCCCCCGAGATAAATCAACTTGATGGGGTTGTTGTATATATCCTGTTCTACAACAGGAAAAATTCTCCCTTTATCATGTTGACAAATAAGCTCCTTGCTGCTTGGTTTTGGTCAGTGGTGCCGCTGGGACAGGCTGGAGCGATGGGCTGGGGTCAACGGGATGAGGTTTCACAAAGCCAAGTGCTGGCTCCTGCACTTCAGTCACAACCACCCCCAGCAGCTCCAGGCTGGGGGAAGAGGGGTTGGAGAGCTGCCTGGTGGGAAAGGACCTTGGGGTGTTGGTTGACAGCTAACTGAGCAGGAGCCAGCAGGGTGCCCAGGTGGCCAAGAAAGCCAACGGTGTCTTGGTGCTGGAAGGGGCTGCCCAGGGAGGTTGTGGAGTCTCCTTCTCTGGAGACCTTCAAGACCTAACTGGATGCATTCCCATGTGACCTGCCCTAGATTCTATGGTCCAGCTGGAGCACGGGGTGTTCCTGTGTGGCTTGGTCTAGCGGATCCTGCTCTGGCAGAGGGATTGGACTGGATAGTCTTTCTGATCTTTCAAGGTCCCTTCCAATCCCTAATGACTGGATCTAGGGGATCCTGCTGTGGCAGAGGGATTGGACTGGATGATCTTTCAAGGTCCCTTCCAATCCCTAATGACTGGATCTAGGGGATCCTGCTGTGGCAGAGGGATTGGACTGGATGATCTTTCAAGGTCCCTTCCAATCCCTGATGATTCTAAGACTCAATGACCTCTTTAGGTCCCTCCCAACCTCTAATGATCTGGGTCTTTCTGTCTGTGGTGCTGAGGGACCAGCTTTACTGGAAATGTGGCAGAGCTGGTCAGTGGATGAACTTAATGATCTTAAAGGTCTCTTACAGTCAAAGATATCCTGTGACAGTCCAACAGCCTTGGGAGCCACTGGGCAAGCCCTAAACAAGGTTTTGCACACCTTGACCTGCACGTGGGAGAGGTACTGTTGCAAGGAGTGGGCAGTGAACAGTAGGCAGGAACAGAGGGCTCCAAGGACCATGTCCTGTCTTCAGACAAGGCTTTCTGGAACCCACATCAAGCTTAGACATAGAATCATAGAACAGCTACTGTTGGAAGGGACCTTGGAGATCATCCAGTTCCAACTCCCCTGCACAGGCAGGGACACCTTCACTAGAGCAGGTTGCTCAGGGCCCAAGACAACCTGCCCTTCAACACTGCCAGCGATGGGGCAGCCACAGCTGCCTTGGGCAACCTGTTCCAGCATCTCAGCACGTCTCACAGCAGAGAACTGGTTCCTCTTGGCCAGCCTCAATCTCCCCTCTTCAAGTCTGGAACCCTTTCTCCTTGTCCTCTTGTTATCACCCCTGTCAAAAGCCCTGCCCCAGCTTTCCTGTAGCCCCCTTCCTTCAGAGATTGGGAGGGTCACCTAGGAGCCTCTTCTCCAGGCTGAACAACCCCACCTTGCTCAGCCTGTCCTCACAGGGGAGCTGCTCCAGCCCTCTGACCACTGCAGTTGCCCTCCTCTGGACCCCTTCCAGAAGCTCTATGCCTTCTGATGTTGGAGCCTCCAGAACTGGACATGAAACCACCTGTATAACTGTTGCCTCTGCTGGCTTCTCCCACCCAGCACTCAGTTCAACACCCGTTCTCGAGGAACAGCTCATAACAGCCTATTGCAGAGGTACAGCTTCTCATTTGCATGAGGAGCTTGAGCCAACACAGTCTGCTGAGACAGACAATAAACACTGAATATTTAGCAAGTCTGATGGCATTTTGGAGGGAAGGGATGGCACACAGCTGATGTCATCACGTGCAGCACACGCTGCCTGGAGCTGAAGGTTAACGTGGCGCTGAGCCTAACGCAAGACTGGGGGGAGAAATCTTGAAAAACCCTCAATCTGCAAGAACTCCCCCAAGAATCACAATAAACAGGAAAAAAAACAGATGCAGAGCATTTCTAGATGTAGACTGCAGAGAGCCCCAACTAATGATCACAGAATCACATCAGGGATGGGAAGGGACCTAGAAAGATCATCTGGTCCATCCCCCTGACACAGCAGGATCCCCTACATCCAGTCACATAGGAACAGTCCAGGACGGTTTGAAACATCTCCGGAGAAGGAGACTCCACAACCCACCTGGGCAGCCCCTGCCAGGGCTCTGTCACCCTCACCATGAACAAGGTCCTTCTCACACTGATGTGGAACCTCCTCTGCTCCAGCTCACACCCACTGCCCCTTGTCCTGTCACTGGGTGCCCCTGAGCAGAGCCTGACTCCATCCTCCTGACACCCACCCTTCACACACTGATCGACATCCATGGGGTCACCCCTCAGCCTCCTCTTCTCCCAGCTCCAGAGCCCCAGCTCCCTCAGCCTGTCCTCAGCAGGGAGATACTCCCCTCCCTCCATCATCCCTGTGGTATCAACAATTATTCTGAACTGCAAACTGTGTCCAAAACCCTTAAGCAGGAACAGAGACTAGAGACAACTCTCTTGCTCCTCCTCAGGAAGGTGCAACAAGCTCCTGTGTTAAGGTCTAAAGGTGGTTTGACCTACAAACCCCTGCTGAATCAAGATACAGGCTGCTCTTCCAGCCTGGCAAGTGGCTATGAGCAGCCTACCCAGGTTTTAAGAGACCTGTTCCTTGCTGGGGTTGGCTACCGAGAACCTGGGAGCAGAGAGTTTTGCTGACCTGTGCTTTTTGTACTGGTGTGACTCGTCCTCCCACAACACGCGAAGCAGCCCTGAGCCTGCGGCACACCGAGAGCTGCAGAAGCCTGTGTGCACACAGAAACAGAACCACAGGACACAGGGGTTGGAAGGGACCTTGAAAGATCATCCAGTCCAATCCCCCTGCATCAGCAGGGTCCCCTAGATCCAGTCACACAGGAGGGTTTGAAACCTCTCCAGAGAAGGAGACTCCACAACCCCCCTGGGCAGCCCCTGCCAGGGCTCCGGCAGATCAGCCTTCTGCCCTGGGACAAGGTCCAGTGCAGCCCTGGTGGGCTTCCATGCACAGCCCTGGGTAGAGCAGTCTCACACTGCAAAGCCTCCCCCAACATCTGGCCCCACACAGCTGGGAAGTGGCTTCAGCCTAAACCCAGGTGATCCCTGCCACATGTTGGTCTGGCCCCAGGCTGCTGCCAGAGGGGTCTGTCGAGCCCAAGTGGATTTTGCCTTCTCAGAGAGGGAAAGTGAAGGGATGAGTAGGATCCCCTTGGGTCGGTAACCCCTAGGTCCTTGCTGTGGCACTCGACACACAGCACCCTCCTTGTTCCAGCTGCAAGAGCCTGCAGGACAAACCTGCATATCCCAGTAGCAAGGTAGAGGTTCACCCATTCCATCAACAGGGCAGCTAAATCACAGCATCACAGATCCTGGTTGGAAAGGTCCTGGAAGAGCATCAAGCCCAACCTTCAACCCAACACCTCCATGACCACTAGACCATGGCACAAAGTGCCACATCCACTGCCTTGGGAACACCTCCAGGGGTGGAGACTCCACCACCTCCCCGGGCAGCCTGTTCCAGGGTTTAACTGCTCTGTCACAAAAGATATTTATCCTACTTTCCAGTCTGACCTTCCCCTGGTGCTGTTTGTGGCCACCTCCTCTGGTCCTGTCAGCAGTTCTTCGGGAGAAGAGGCCAACACTGGCCTCAAATTGTTTAGGTTTGAAAAGATCAGACTCTTCCAAACAGGGACAATCAGTCAAGGGGGGGGATTCTCCCCCTCTGCTCTGCACTGGTGAGACTCCACCATGGTACTGGGTCCAGTTCTGGAGTCCCCAGTATCAGAAGGACAGAGAGCTCATGCAAGGTATCCAGAGGAGACCAACTGCAATGATCAGAGGACTGGAGCACTTCTCCTATGAGGACAGGCTGAGCAACTAGGGGTTGTTCAGTCCAAAGAAGAGGAGGCTTCAAGGTGACCTTAGAGCAGCTTCCCCACCTCTGAAGGAAGGGGGCTACAAGAGAGCTGGGGGAGGGCTTTTGACAGGGGTGGTAGCGAGAGGACAAGGGGAAAGGGTTGCAGAATTGAAGAGGTGAGATTGAGGTTGGCCATGAGGAACCAATTCTTTGCAGTGAGGGTGTTGAGATGCTGGAACATCCGGAACAGCAGTTGTGGCTACCCCATCCCTGGCAATGTTGGCTGGAACCCTGAGTAACCTGCTCTGGTGAAGGTGTCGCTGCCTGTGCAGGGAGGTTGGAATCTTAAGGTCTCTTCAACCCTGCCCATTCTACGACTCTATGACCCATGACACCTGTCTTGCTTTCATTTCAGTGCTGAGGAGGACATCACAAACCCCCATCTCCCAAGCATTAGTCACCTTGCACACACACACAGTTCTCAGTCTCCTTTGAAGACCGCAGACAGCAGAGCACGCAGCTCCTCTGTGCCTCCCAGGGTCTCTGTCAAAAGCTCCACAAACTTCAGTGACAGCACAATTGCACATTATCTCCTACAGCTTCACGGTGACGGTTTAGGGGACAAAACCCAGCTGCTCCCCCAAACTGCCTCCTTTCCTGACACAGCCATCGCCTTGTGAATATGGAAAGCTCTCCCAAAGGCTCTGCTGGATGTCCTCTGCTGGTACTGAAGGTGAAGAAGTTGGGGTGGAGGCACCCTCAGTACAACAATGGCCCTGGCACCTTTTAGGATGTACAAGGGATTTTCCATTTTCATGGGCAATTCCACTTACAAACCCTCCTCTGGAAGGGCTCATGAACGATTCACTCTGTCCCAGTGTTCGGGACGGGGGTTAGATGGGAAAACAGGGTCACAGAACGTTAGGGATGGGAAGGGACCTCGAAAGATCAACCAGATCAATCCCCCCTACCACAGGAGGATCCCCTAGATCCAGTCATCAGGGATTGGAAGGGACCTTGAAAGATCATCTCATCCAATCCCCCTATTGATGTGGAACCTCCTCTGCTCCAGCTCACACCCATGCCCCTTGTCCTGTCACTGGGTGCCCCTGAGCAGAGCCTGGCTCCATCCTCCTGACACCCACCCTACACACATTGATCAACACTGATGGGGTCGCCCCTCAGGCTCCTTTTTCCCAGCTCCCTCAGAAGGGAGATGCACCCCTCCCTCCATCACCCCTGGCTCTGAGCTGGGCTCTCTCCAGCAGCTCTGTGTCCTTCTGGAACTGAGGAGCCCACAACTGGACACAAGATTCCAGCTATGGTTTCAGCAGGGCAGAGTGGAGCAGGAGAAGAACCTCTCTTAAACTAAGCACCTCCATTCTGATCCACCCCAGGATGCCGTTGGCCTTCTTGGCCACCAGGGCCCATTACTGGCTCACAGTCATCCTGCCGGTCACCAGGACCCCCTGGTCCTCTGCTGAGGAAAGGCTGAGGGAGCTGGGTCTCTTGAGCTTGGAGAAATGGAGCCTGAGGGGTAACCCTTGCACCAAATTTGGGGTAAGACAAACCCTTTTCTCCCCTTTCTCCTCAGGGATGAAGTCTGTGGGGTTTCTCCCCCAAACTTCTGCAAATCCAGGACTCCACCTGTGTGGCTTCACTTCACTGCCACCATGTCCACCATGGATGCTGATGGCCACCTGAAGGCCATTCCCCAAGGCTCCTTTACTAACTCTCTGGCCGCTGCCACCCACTTGGCTGCTCTCTGCCGCAGAGCAGAGTCTGATTCGCACAGATTTACATTCACAGAGGCTTTTCTCCCATTTAATTGCTTTTAGAAGGATTTCTGTTCCCCTCCTGGATAAAGCTCCAAGCTTGGCCACAGCCACTGACCCGTGAAACCCAACCAAAAGCCAAGGACTAGCTAAACCTAACCCATAGGATCTGCAGCACCTCAATTAGAGGAGCTCAGGTGTCGAAGCCTGAAGAGCCTGGAGAATCCAAGCCGTCAGCTCTGACAGCAGAAGGTGCCACTAGCAGAGCTGGGAACAAATTCCTTCCCTTCCAGCTAACGAGCAGGGAACAGCTCTCTCTCTCTCCTTCATTTAAATAATTACACAAGAGTGTTATTTGAAGTTCTCGTGCACCCACAGGTTTGGATCACGTTCTGCCTCTCCGTTTTCTACTGGTACAAGCTGGTTTTGCCCGATCCCGAAAATAATGGGATCTTGCAATAGGGCTGGGAAAGCTGTGAAGGACAAGGGTGCTCTGCTTCCACAAAGGACACAGAGCCACAGAGCATTAGGGATTGGAAGGGACCTCCAAAGATCGTCCAGTCCAGTCCCTCTGCCAGAGCAGGATCCCTTAGATCCAGTCACTAGGGATTGGAAGGGACCTTGAAAGATCATCCAGTCCAATCCCCTGCCACAGCAGGATCCCCTACATGAAGTCACACAGGAACATGGCCAGGAGGGTTTGGAACATCTCCAGAGAAGGAGACTCCAACAGCTGACAAGGACTCAAGCATCTTGAATACAAAAGGGACAAGCAAACTCCCAGTCATGGTCCACCTCTCAGAGACTAGGGCAAAACTACCTGCTCACAGATGGCACTGTGGAATGAAAAAGCAAGCTCCTTCATGGATGGTCAAACACTCAAAGGGGCTGGGAATGGGAATGAGTTGAAATAGCTGCAGTTTGGGGAGCGTTTTCTTGTTGGGGGCTCTTTCACTCCAGTCCCAGAAGCATCAGTATCACAGAATCATCCTCCAGTCTCAGAAGCAGCAGGACAGACAGCATCAGTATCACAGAATCATTCAGGTTGGAAAAGACTCTCATTGAGCCCAACCATCAACCCTAGTCTACAAGGTCACCCCCAAACCAGATCCCCCAACAGCACATCTAAATGACTTTGAAACTCACCCAGGGATGGGGACTCAACCCCCACCCTGGGCAGCCCAGTCCAGTCCCTGACCACTCTCTCCAGGAAGAATTTCTTCCTGATGTCCAGTCTAACCCTTCCTTGTTGGAGCTTGAAGCCCTTCCCTCTACTTCTGATTTTTATTTCTAAAGCTTTTTGCTCTCTCTACCCACGAGATTCCCCTGGACAAGCCCCCTGCAGAAGCTAAATCCTTCCAGTTGATGTCCTTCCAGGTCAGCAGCCAATCTGTCACATCCCTGCTATGACCTGGCTTCTCAGGGAGCCAGGAAGCCATGGCGGGGGACACACACACACACACACTGCTCTAACAGTGCAAACAACCCAGCAGAGCACAATCCTCACCACAAAGGAGGGGCTGAAAGGATCAGCTGCTTCCTTGGCCACCAGGTGAGCTCAGAGGGCTTTTCCAGCCTCGGTATTTCTGTTACTGAAGCCACAGAGAAGCCACCAGCCTTCCAGCATCACAGGCACTTGGCAAGATCATCCAAACGCGGCTGAACCCTTCCAGCTTCCCTGCAGTTCCCACCTCCTGCTCTGGAGCATGACTTCAGTACAGACAAGGACCATTCTCATTCGGTGGCCGTGCTGGACCTGGAGGAACATCTCCCCTGCTCAGGTCAAGCTGTTCTGCTGCTCTTCTCCTACAGTAGGGAGGGGTTTTGCCTCTTACAATGCTGAGCTGGGTATCAGGACCATCCCCACAAGCACAAGGCTCAAGCCAGACCTTCCCAAGGCTCTTAGAAATGTCAGGTCAGACTCGAGCACAATGACTGTGGCTGGAGAAGCCCTCTGAGCTCATCCAGCCCAGGAGCTAACATCACCACAGCGGTCACACCAGGGCACCAAGTGCGACCAACTCGCCAGGGAGACTGCTGCTATCTGCCTCCTGGGCACTAGTCACAGGCTCATTTGGTACAAGCCTCAGGGCTCCCTGCAGAGGACAGCTGCTGGCTAACAGCAGAGGCTCTGCTGCAGGGACTTTCCAGCAAGGTGAGAAGAAAGTTTGCAACCATGAGACCAGCAGGAATTTACATCAGCAGCCATCTCTGTGGTGAGATACAGGCTTAATTGGCTTGGAGTCCTCTCGCCTGCAGAGCATTAACAGCAGCTGGTCCCTTGGCATCCCCCAAGGACTTCACCTGGACAGCCAGCACGGGGAGGAAAACCCCTGATCCACTGACCACTGGAGAGAGCCCAGAGCAGACACACAGGGGTGATGGAGGGAGGGGAGCATCTCGCTGCTGGGGCGAGGCTGAGGGACCTGGGGCAAAGGAGCCTGAGGGATGACCCCGTGGATGTTGATCAAGATGTGAAGGGTGGGTGTGAGGAGGATGGAGCCAGGCTCTGCTCAGGGGCACCCAGTGACAGGACAGGGGGCAGCAGGTGTGAGCTGGAGCAGAGGAGGTTCCACATCAGTGTGAGAAGGACCTTGTTCCCAGTGAGGGTGCCAGAGCCCTGGAATCATAGAATCACTAGGGATTGGAAGGGACCTCGAAAGATCATCCAGTCCAATCCCCCTTCACACAGCAGGATCACCTAGATCCAGTTGCTCAGGAGCACATCCAGGTGGGTCTTAAACATCTCCAGTGAAGGAGACGCCACAACCCCCTGGGAAGCCCCTTCCAGGGCTCTGTCACTCTCACTGGGAAGAAGTTCCTTCTCAGGTTGATGTGGAACCTTCTATGTTCCAGCTCACATCCATTGCCCCTTGTCCTATCACTAGATGACACTGAGCAGAGCCTGGCTCCAACCTCCTGACACCCACCCCTCAGTCTCCTCCAAGCTCAAGAGACCCAACTCCCTCAGCCTCTGCTCATAAGGGAGGTGCTCCACCTCCTTCATCATCCTCATTGCTCTGCACTGGAAGTGCCTGCCCAGAGGAGTTGTGGAGGCTCCATCTCCAGAGATCTTTCAAACCCACCTGGCCATGTTCCTGTGTTACTGGATCTTGGGGATCCTGCTGTGGCAGAGGGATTGGACTGGATGATCTCTTGAGGTCCCTTCCAACCCCTAGTGCTCTGTGACTCTGTGATCCCATTGGCACAGCCTCCTGCTGCAGTGGCAAGCGCTTTCAGAGCCCTGCAGAGAGACACCAGCCCCAGCCTCGCATCCCACCCATCCCAGAAGCAGCGGGTTCTGCCCAGTGAGTCTCCTGCCAGCAGAAGCCCCTGGCCTTGAGCCACGCGGGTGAGCACCGGGTGATGGAGGATGAACTAACAAGCCCGGAGCACGGCTTCATTTTCTTGCCATAAAGAAGGACCTAATCATGACAAACCGAGGGCTGAGCGATAGGGGAACGGGCAAGCTGCCACAGAGCCAAGTGATGGAAGACTCTCTCCTCCTGCTCTTCGCCGTCCTCTGCTCCCCAGCTGTTTGCCATCGACTGCGGAAGTGCCAGACGGCGCCGAGGGAGCCGTCGGGCGAAGCTGTCAGCCAAGGGCTAATTCATAGGCTCTTCACAACCTACACTTGGCCTTTCCGCCCGGCTGCTTCCCCCGGCTGCAGCAATTAATGGCAGCAACCCCCCTGCACCCACCCTGCCTCTGCCTGGTCTCTACCCCTTCCTTTCAACGCCCCATATTATCAAGACTGCAAGAACAACCTACACTTCGTCAACGTTGGGCTAATAGCCGCTGAGGAATGTGGCCAAGGACAGCGCGTTTGTTCTCGTGGAGGGGAGAAGCGGTGCTGACTGCACGGGTGTGGAAAGATGTGGTTGGGCTTCAGGTGTAGGAACGTGGGAGCTCAGAGTGGCCGGGGTTGGAGAGGACCTCAGAGGTCACTTCGGAGATCAGCCAGTTCCAACCCCCTTGCACAGGCAGGGACTGAATCACAGAACATTAGGGACTGGAAGGGACCTTGAGAGATCATCCAGTCCAGTTCCCCTGCCACAGCCCTCCCCCAGCTCTTTTGTAGCCCCCTTCCTTCTGAGATTGGAAAGCTGCTGCTCAAAGGTCCCCTGGGAGCCTCTTCTCCAGGCTGAACAACCCCAACTTGCTCAGCTGTCCTCACAAGGGAGCTGCTCCAGGCCTCTGAGCATTGGAGCTGCTCTCCTCTGGACACCTTTACAGGACCTCTGTATCCTTCTGATGCTGGGGACTCCAGAACCGGACCCAGTCCTGAAGGTGGGGTCTGGGGTCTCACCAGTGCAGAGCAGAGGGGAAAATCCCCTCCCTCAACCAACTGTCCCTGCTGCTTTTGCTGCAGCCCAGGATACTGTTGGCTCTCTGGGCTGCCAGCACCCACTGATGGCTCCTGCTCAACTTCTGCTCCACCCTCACCCCCAAGTCCTTCCTCTCAGGGCTGCCCTCAACCCTTTCTTCTCCCAATCTGCATTAGTGCATGAGATTGCCTCGACCCAGGGGCAGACCCTTGCAGTTGCCCTTGTCTCCTTCCCACAAGAGGCAGAGCCCCACCAAAGAGACTACAAAATCCATCATGGAGATGATGGAGCCCACCAAAAGTGGCGACCGATCCCACCAAAGAGACAACAGAATCCATCATGGAGATGATAGAGCCCACAGAACCCAAAGAGACAACGGAACCCATCAAAGAGACTACAAAGTCCATCATGGAGATGGAGCCCACCAAAGAGATGACAGAATCCATCATGAAGATGATGGAGCCCACCAAAGAGAAGACTAAGCCAAACAAAGAGACGACGGAATCCACCAAAGAGACTGCACCCCCAAGTTCTTCTTCTAGGTCCTGAGTACTTGGGTCTTGGTAGAGCCCCATCTCATTATTTTCCAACCTAAACCACTTGCCCCTCTCCTCTCGCTCCATCCCCTCGCAAAAGGCCCTCTCCCAGCTTTCTTGTGATGACCAGAGCCGGACGCACACAGAGGGGCGAAAGGACTTCCACCCAAGAACCATGTCAAACAGAGAAGAGGAGCCACCGCGGACACTAACACACGGCACCAGGATTTATCCCCACTCCTGCTCTCACGATCGCGTGACATCGTTAATTAACAGCGTTCCTGACCCCGCTGCGCCTCTTCAAATATTTGCCGTTCTCCACGAGCACTGTTTGGCTAATGAAATGGAATTAACGAGCTCATTAGATTCCGCCGTGATCTCTCAGATGCCAGCCCAGTGCTCGGAACCCCTGCTCTCCCTCGCTCGGCTCTCGCGGCTCAAGGCGGCGCGGTCGGCTCCCCGAGCGGGAGCTGAGCAGGGCAGGAATCAATTAAGGGGGCGGCCAGGCATGAGGAGGGGAAGGCGGAGAGAACACGGCCAACGGGATGCCGCTTGCCAACTTTCCCATGGGAGCAGGACTCTGGGCAGCTGCTGGCACAGAGCTGCCTTTGGCAAATGCTCCACCAGGGTCAGGGTCATTGAGAGGAGTGTGACTCAGCAGGACCTCAACTCATGACTACATCCACTCGGATCTACCCACCACTGCACCCGATGGGCCCTGGTGGCCAAGAAGGCCAGTGGCATCTGGGGTGGATCAGAAGTGGGGGTTAGGAGATCCAGAGACATTCTCCTCCCCATCTACTCTGCCCTGCTGAGACCACAGCTGGAATCTTGTCTCCAGTTTGGGGCCCCTCAGTTCCAGAAGGACACAGAGCTGCTGGAGAGAGCCCAGTGCAGAGCCACAGAGATGATGGAGGGAGGGGAGCACCCCTTTCAAAAGCCCTCTCCAGAGACTGCAAAGCTGGTCCAGCACCGTGGATCCTCTCTCCATCAGCCAGTACCAGCCCTGACACTGTCCCCAAGCTCAAGGTCTCTGTACCACACACGGAGAGCCAGCCATGACTCACATCTCCACGTGGGCTTAGCCCTAACCCCAGCTGGCTTAAGTCATGATGCTTCCACAGCACCGGCTTTGCCTAAGTCAGCTGGAAACTCAGATCTTGGACCCTGCAGAGATGCTGGTGCTGGGCTCTTCTCACAGGTCATTAGTGACAGAAGCAGAGGGAAGGGCTTCCAGCTTCAACAGGGGAGGGTTAGACTGACCATTAGGAAGAAATTCTTCCTGGAGAGACTGGTCAGGGACTGGACTGGGCTGCCCAGGGTGGGGGTTGAGTCCCCATCCCTGGATAAGTTTAAAAGTTGCTCAGATGTGGTCTTGGGGGATCTGGTTTAGGAGTGACCTGGTAGAGTAGGGTTGATGGTTGGACTTGGAAAAGACCCCTGGGATCATCAACCTGAATGATCCTGTGAAAGGTCGTTTAGATGTCATGTTTAGAAATCAAGTCTGTGGATCATTGGGTCCCTTCCAACCCCTAACATCCTAAAAGACCATCAAGTCCAACCCCCCTGCCGGAGCAGGACTAAGAATGACCTTAGTAGCGTAGGGTTAATGATTGGAGTCTACGATTCTCTGACCAGTCTCCTAATCCCAGCCCCAGGCTGTGGATTCTCCACTCTTGGCTACTGTGGGACACTGCTCACTAGAGGAACCGGTGCCCTTCTCAGCTCCGAAATCCAGACCCAAGGGTATTTTCCAACCTGAATGATTCTAGAATCCTCTGAAGCCTCTACAAGTGCATCCTCAGGAGATGACTTCGCCTTGACACCCTTCCCTTCCCCTTCCTGCACGTGCACGGAGACAGGGACCTACAGGGACACGCAGCAACCCAAGCAGAAGGTGCCTTTGTGGCTGCCGTGAGCGGAGCCGCAAGCCGCGGGCCCTGATCCGGTCATTTGCGAAGTGCATTTGGTAGCTTATCTGCGCTGCTCCTCCATATGTCCAATAAATCACTAGTCATCATCTGATACGGAGCTCGCGCCGCGTTTCTACGCCGGGCTCACGGTTAGCACAGAGCGGGACGTGCAGCGAATGCAGATCCGGGAATAGCGAGAGCAGCCGTCTCCAGGGAGGCTACTTGGCTACCAGGGGTTGCCGGTGACATTGCCAGCAGCGAGAGCAAAGCTGGGGTCACCAGGCCTGCTACACTGGGTACAACAGGGTGCTGTTGGGCAGAGCAGCCTCCTCATCAGTTCATTGCACCTCTGAGATGCCTCCCAATGGGCAACACCACAGAACGAGCTGCGCTTCCGTCGTCTCTGCCCTGCCCAGACCCTCACAAGAAGCCTCAGCTGTTCAGCACCCACCAGGACCCCGCAAAAGCATCAGCCTGGAATCACAGGACAACATTAGGGATTGGAAGGGACCTTGAAAGACCATCCAGTCCAACCCCACCTGTCACAGCAGGATCCCCTACATCAGGGGAGATCAATCATTCAGGTTGGGAAAGATCCTTGAGATCACCAAGTCCAATCAATAACTCAACTCTAGATCACAAACATAAATCACAGAATCATTAGGGATCAGAAGGGACCTCAAAAGATCATCCAGTCCAATCCCCCTTCCACAGCAGGATCACCTAGGCTAAGTCACACAGGAACTTATCATAGAATCATAGAACATTAGGGATTGAAAGGGACCAAGAAAGATCATCTAATCCAAGATCTAGTCCAACTCTAGCAAGAAGAGGAGATCCTGAGGGGCAGAGATGAACATTAGGGATTGGAAGGGACCTCAAAATATCATCCATTCCAACACCGCTGCCAGAGCATGATCCACTCGATCAAGTGAGGTCAATCATTCAGGTTGGGAAAGACCATCAAGATCATCGCATCCAATGAATAACCCAACTATCAAGAAGAGGAGATCCTGAGGTGCAGAGAAGGTTCCTGGAGCAGAGGCAGAGGAGAAGAATCACACAACATTAGGGATTGGAAGGGACCTCAAAAGATCATCCAGTCCAACCCCACCTGTCACAGCAGGATCCCCTATATTAGGGGAGATCGTTCATTCAGGTTAGGAAAGACCCTTGAGATCACTAAGTCCAATCAATAACTCAACTCTAGCAAGAAGAGGAGATCCTGAGGGGCACAGAACAGTAGGATTGGAAGGGACCTTGGAAAATGTTCCAGTCCAATCCCCCTGACACAGCAGGATCCCCCAGATCCAGTCGCACAGGAACATGGCCAGGCAGGTCTGAAACATCTCCAGAGAAGGAGACTCCACAACCCCACTGAGCAGCCCCTTCCAGGGCTCTGCCACACTCGCTGGGAATAAGCCTCTTCTCACAATGATGTGGAACCTCCTTGGGATGAGGACTGGACTTGACCATCCTGGAGGACCTCTCCAGTCGTGGCGATTCTATGGTTCATGCACTTGCTCATCTCTCAGCTGCTGGCCCAAGGACCAGCTGCACGGTACCAACTGGCCACTTCCACAGGGAACAGCGGAAGGAAGGTGGAAGGAGAGGGCAGGGGCTCAGGTTCCAGCCATGTGAAGACGGGCTCCAGCACCTCTTAAAGACAGGCTACAAGGAAGGGTGACATCCAATTTCTTGGGAAGGGGAGGCAGGAGAGTAATTAAATTCTCTGATCTTGTTAGCCAATTTCTCCAATCACTGCCCCTGAACTGGAGAAGGGGAAGGGAGCGGGAGATGCTTGCGTCAGCGACGCCTGTGAGGGAAATTAGGTTTTCACGGATTATTGGGTTAGTTCCACTTCTCCCACTTTTAATTTATTTGTCTGTGTGTGCTGCCGAGCCGAAAGGCCGAGAATTCCCACCCCCTTCACTCTCCCCCCCTTTTTTTTCAAATTTTAATTAAAATCCGCAGTTTTGGAAGATGAAACCTTCGGAAGAAGGGGAAGACTCACCCAGCAACACAACCTGCTCTCAGCCAAACCCTGCTCCTCACCTGGACCTTCTTTATTAACCCCTCTTCAAAACAAGATCGCTCATTAAAACTCCAGGCAGACCTTGGGTGCTTCTACAAAAGAAGACGACAGAGCCAACAAGTTGTTTTGAATTTCAAAAGGAAAACAACAGCTTCCTCACAGCCACTTGCCTGTTGGGTTCTCGGTTAGGTTTTGGGGTTGGTTCCCCATAATCTTAATGGAAAAGGGACTGTTAAAATTTGCTGCCTGTGAGACTCTCTGCTTGCTGTGGTGGGAGGATTGGGCTGGATGATCTCTTGAGGTCCCTTCCAATCCCTAAAGACTGGATCTAGGGGATCCTGCTGTGGCAGGGGGATTGGACTGGATGGCCTTTCAAGGTCCCTTCCCATCCCTAATGTTGTGTGATTGTTCTGTGGAAGATGTTGAGTCTCTTCCCTATCTCCTTCAAAACAGAAAGATAAGTGCTCAGATAAATTATCTGTGTGATTACTGCCAACAGCCTGGAAATAACTGCTGACAGAACACAGGAGGCAAAGCAAGAACTGGATTTAAGGGCTGGGAAAGGCACTGGTTGCTCTACTGGGCAGTGACCTGCAATAACCAAGAGTGGACAACCCACAGCCTGGGGCTGGGATTAGGAGACTGGTCATAGAGTCATTCAGGATAGAAAAGACCATTGGGATCGAACCATCAACCCTACTCTACAAGGTCACCCCTAAACACCACATCTAAGCAACTTCTAAACACATCCAGGGACATGGACTCAACCCCCACCCTGGGCAGCCCAGTCCAGTCCCTGACCACTCTCTCCAGGAAGAATTTGTCCCTGATGGCCAGTCTGACCCTCCCCTGCTGGAGCTGGAAGCCCTTCCCTCTGCTTCTGTCACTAATGACCTGCGAGAAGAGACCAGGACCAACATGTCCCCAGTGTCCTTTCAGATAGTTGTGGAGAGCGATGAGGTCTCCCCTCAGCCTCCTCTTCCTCACACTAACCAGCCCCAGCTCTCTCCATCTCTCAGTCTCATCACATTGATTCTCCAGGCCCTTCCCCAGCCCTGCTGCCCTCACTCCATCCCCTCAATATCTCCCTTGGACTAAGGTGCCCCAAACTGGACCCAGTACACAAGATACAGCCATCATTTCACACACCAGGGCAGAACCACGTACAGCCAAGTCCTCTGACCTGAAACAACTTGTAGGTGGATGTCCTATGAGTTAGGGGAGCACCTGTCTGCCCCTGGGCAGCTGCTCCCAGAGCTCTGGCACACTCACTAGGAAGAAGGTCCTTCTCCCACTGATGTGGAACCTCCTCTGCTCCAGCTCACACCCACTGCCCCCTGTCCTGTCACTGGGTGCCCCTGAGCACAGCCTGGCTCCATCCTCCTCACACCCACCCTTCACATCTTGATCAACATCCATGGGGTCACCCCTCAGGCTCCTTTTCTCCAAGATCAAGAGACCAACCCAGATCCCTCAGCAGGGAGGATGCTCCCCTCCCTCCATCATCTGTGTCTCTGCACTGGGCTCTCTCCAGCAGCTCTGTGTCCTTCTGGGACTGAAGGACTCATAACTGGAGACAAGATTCCAGCTGTGGTCTCAGCAGAGCACAGCAGATGGGGAGGAGAAGCTCTCTCGATCTGCTAACCACCCCAGTCTGATCCAGCCCAGGATGCCACTGGCCTTCTTGGCCACCAGGGCACACGGGTCCGGTCCGTTTCCCACGGAGAACGGTAACGACCCCGGCAGGGCGCTCACCCACCCCTCGTCAGGCTTCGCCGTCGGGAAAAAGCTCATCCCGACGGCGAGGGAAGAGGAGGGGGTTTTTACTCCGCTCCACCACGACCCCGACTTCACAGCCGTCCGAGGGGAGGAGCAGCAGCAGCAGCCGCCAGGAAGCCCCCTCCAGGCGCTGAGGATGCTCCCGGAGGGATGCTCGGAGCAGCGGCCCGACAGCCGGTCCCCCGGGCGCCCCTGGGCTGCGGATGGAAGGGAGGGTCGTGTCTTCCTGGAGACCGACTTCACTCTGCCCTCGATTCCTCTGCGGGCTGGCTAGCGAGGGCTTTCGGAGGCAAAACAAAGGGAAGCGGCTCCAATTCATCGGCCGTGACCGTTACAGCCCTGGCAAAGCAGAGGGCAGCGGTGCTGGGGCAGTACTGGGCTGTACTGGCACCCAGCTAAGCAGTGGGAAGCAGCACTGGGGCAGAGCTGCTGCACCAGTGAAGCTTTCCCCAGTTATCCCACTAGCAGCCAGAATAAAATGACCCTTTTGCTCTCATGGTGCCTGTAGAGACCCCTCGTCCAAGAGTCCTGGCCCCTGACCCATCCTCCTGCACCCAAAGGCAGCAGGAGCAGGGAGCTGACGGAGGTCTCCCAGCTCATGCTGCAAGGAGGGACCAGAGCACCACTGCCACCACCTCAGCATCTGCCATCTGCTGCCGCTGGCAAGTGGAGCAGCTGGCACCAGAGCCAAGCACAGGATGCACTTAGCCCTGGAGAGCCTCTGCAGGGAGAGGGTTTTATGGAGGGGAGCTGTGGGGAGCAGCTACCCAGGACAGCCTTCAGCACTGGACTCCCCCGAGAGCAGGGAACAAGCCAGAGCCGTGCAAAAGCCCAAGGGAGGGCTTTGTGCTCCTGTGCGACGGGATCTAGGGGATCCTGCTGTGGCAGGGGGATTACACTGGAGGATCTTTTGAGGTCCCTCCCATCCCTAATGCTCTGAGATTCTGTGACTGGATCTAGGGGATCCTGCTGTGGCAGGGGGTTGGACTGGATGATCTTTTGAGGTCCCTTCCAACCCCTAATGTGCTGTGATTCCCATTTCACCCTCTGAAGCATCTCGCCCCAAGTCCCACAGCGCTGGTCCAGTAAAAGAACCAGGCTCCTGCTGGCTCTGTCACAGGAACAGATGCTGTAGCTCACTGAGTGCAACCAGCTCAGGCTCAGCAACACGTAGTGGGCAGAAGGAGGATGCTAATATTTGCCCAGCACTTGGCTAGGGCTGAGCACTATCACTCTGTATGATACAGGATTAGCACAAACAGATGGCTGTGTGCACTCAGTGCTTACTGACATCCCTGGGGAGGGAGTCCTGTGCCCCCTCTGAAAAGGGCCTCACAGAGCACCAGGGATGGGAAGGACCTCAAGAGATCATCCAGTCCAACCCCCCTGACACAGCAGGACCCTCCAGATCCAGTAATAACAGATTGGAAGGGACCTTGAAAGATCATAAAATCATTAGGGATTGGAAGTGACCTCAAAAGATCATCCAGTCCAATCCTCCTGAAACAGCAGGATTCCCTAGATGCAGTCGCACAGGAACATGGTCAGGTGGGTTTGAAAAGTCTCCAGAGAAGGAGACTCCACAACCCCCCTGGGCAGCCTGTCCCAGTGGTCCCTCACCCTCACTGGGAAGAAGGTCCTTCTCACATTGACCACTGCTCTCTGGCTTCTGTCCTGCAGCCAGATCACGATCCAATTGTGACCATCCAGTCCAACCCCCCTGCCAGAGCAGGATGCCCTAGATTCAGTCACACACCATTTACATTGTGCAAGCACAGGTGAGGAACCACGGTCACGGGGAGCAAGGGTCTGGATCTGATGGAACAAGTGAAACAGAAGGGCTCCCAGGCTCAAGAAGCAAAAGAACAGGCAGCAAGTAGGGGAGAGACGTCGCACTGAAGGGAATCATCCCTCAGAGCAATTCATCAGCTGCTGCTGACTGCTCCTGCTGATGGAGGCGATCAGAGGACCCTGAACGAGCCGTGCAATCACATCTCCCCAACATCAGTCATTCCTCAAGAGCCTTTCAACAAGTTGGTGATCTTCCACTTCTCCGACACGTTCCCACAGCCCTGGAGGCTTTCGCTTCACATCAGCTCCCACAGCTGAAGGGGGAATTCTCACCTCCCTCGAGCCAGGCACAGCTCTGAGAAAGGCTTCGTATGGGACCTCATAGGGGGCACAGTGAGGGGTTGGAGGTTCTTCAGAACATGGGATCACAGAACATTAGGGATTGGAAGGGACCTTGAAAGATCATCCAGTCCAACCCCTCTGCCACAGCAGGATCCCCTAGATGCCTCCTAAAACATCTGACCAAGACCTGCTTACATCAACTCAACTTTGGTTGTCAACACAAGAGCCACAGAGCAAAGCCCTCTGAGCTCAGCCAGGCCAGATCAGGACCTGATATCACCACAGCGGCCACCCCAGGGCACTAAGGGCCACAGCCAGGCTGCCCTTCAACACCTCCAGGGATTAGGACTCCACCACTGCCCTGGGCAGACCACTCCAGGCTCTGATCTCCCTTTCCCTGAGGAAGGGCTTCCTGACATCCAACCTGACCCTCCCCTGGTGCAGCTTCAGGCTCTGCCCTCTTGTCCTGGTGCTGGTTGCCTGAGAGAAGAGCCTGACCTCCACCTGGCTGCAACCACCCTTCAGGCAGTTGGAGACAGGGAGAAAGTCCCTTCTGAGTCTCCTCTTCTCCAGGCTCAACACCCCCATCTCCCTCAGCCTCTCCTCACTGTCCTATCTCTAGTGACTTGGGAGAAGAGCCTGACCCCTACCTGAGTATGACCTTCTTTCAGGGAATTGGAGAGAGGGACAAGCTCCCCCTGAGTCTTCTCTTCTCCAGGCTTGACACCCCCAGCTCCCTCAGCCTCTCCCTCCTGGAAAACCCCCATGCCTGTTCTACCCCTTCAAGATACCTCTACATCAACACATGCAGTAGCAGTGGGGAGAGCAGGAAGAACTAGAGATGTGAGCAACCACCAGTAGCTGGAACACAACAAGTTCCATCAGATAGGAGGAAAAACTTCTTTACTGTGTGGATGAGTTAGGGTTAGGAGCTCCATGGACCATGGTCACAGACTCTCAGAACATTGGGGATTAGAAGGGACCTCAAGAGATCATCCAGTCCAGTCCCCCTGCCACAGCAGGATCCCCTAGATCCAGTCACACAGGAACACATCCAGGAGGGTTTGAAATGTGATGATCCCAGCAAGATCCAGACAGAAGACCCGAGGATGCTGACTGCTGTGAGGAGCGAAGCCCCGATTCCACAAGGCATCCCTGGAGCCCTGTTATCACTGATTAATAAGATGTGATACAAACACTTAGTTAAACCAGACTGGATCAATATCCTGCTGAGAATCACTGCTATGGCTTTCCTGTGATACTTCCACACAGTGCACTCATCAGCAGGACCCTGCTTCACAGTCACCTGCCTTGGAATTTATTTGAGGAAGAGCTTCTTGCACTCTATTAAAAAGTACAAATGGGCTTCTCCGCTCTCTAGGGCCTGAACTCACCAGGTAAAAGGTCTGGGAACAGCACCAAGGGAGGGGATCCTACCCCTCTGCTCTGCACTGGTCAGACCCCACCTGCAGGACTGGGTCCAGTTCTGGAGTCCCCAACAGCAGAAGGACACAGAGCTCTTGGAGGGTGTCCAGAGGAGAGCAACTCCAGTGATCAGAGGGCTGGAGCAGCTCCCCTGTGAGGACAGGCTGAGCAAGGTGGGTTGTTCAGCTGGAGAAGAGGAGGCTCCCAGGGGACCTTCCAGCAGCTTCCCAATAGCTGAAGGGGGCTACAAGAGAGCTGGGGGAGAGCTTTTGACAGGGGTGGTAGTGAGAAGATGAGCAGAAAGGGTTCCAGACTTGGAGAGAGGAGAGTGAGGTTGGCCATGGGGAACAAACTATTTGCTGTGAGGGTGGGGAGATGCTGGAACAGGTTGGCCCAGGCAGCTGTGGCTGCCCCATTGCTGGCAGTTCTGAAGGGCAGGTTGTGTGGGGCCCTGAGTGACCAACTCTGGTGAAGGTGTCCCTGCCTGTGCAGGGGGGTTGGAACTGGGTGATCTTTCAGGTCCTTTCCAACACCAGTCAGTCTGTGTTTTAAAGAACCCCAGATAAGCTCCTGTGCAACTGGATCCAGGGGATCCTGCTCTGGCAGGGGGATGGGACTGGATGATTTCTTGAGGTCCCTTCCTATCCCTAACAATTTTATCTGATCCTACTGTGTTGAGGGGATGGGACTGGATGATCTCCCAAGGTCCCTTCCAACCCCTAATGACTGGATCTAGGGGATCCTGCTGTGGCAGGGGGATGGGACTGGATGATTTCTTGAGGTCCCTTTTGTTCATCCGTCTTCACACCCAGACACTTCCACTGCGGAGGGAAAGAGGAGGAAATGCATCAAGAAGAAGGAGACACATCTTGCTCGTCATTCAGGTCTCTCCTCTTCAGCTTGACTAGAGATGAGATTCTCCAGATGCACTGGGGAGGCCTCCCCTCGAGTACTGGGTGCCCCTCACTTCAAGAAAGATTGAGGGGCTGGAGCAGGTGCAGAGGAGCAACGAGGCTGGAGAAGGGATGGGGAGAGGCTGAGGGAGCTGGGGGTGTTGAGCCTGGAGAAGAAGAGACTCAGGAGGGATCTTCTCCCTCTCTCTAGATCCCTGAAGGGAGGTTGGAGTCAAATCAGGCTCTTCTTCCAGTCAACCAGCACCAGGACGAGAGGGCAGAGCCTGAAGCTGCCCCAGAAGGGTCAGGTTGGATGTCAGGAAGCCCTTCCTCATGGAGCATGGACTGGGCTGCCCAGGGCAGTGGTGGAGTCCTCATCCCTGGATATGTTGAAGGCCAGCCTGGCTGTGGCCCTTAGTGCCCTGGTGTGGCCACTGTGATGTGAGGTGCTGCTCTGGTCTGGCTGAGCTCAGAGGACTTCTCCAGCCCCAATCCTTCTGTGATCCTCTCCCACCCTGGCAGCAGCTGGAAGAGAGCCCTCAGGTATCAGGTTCTTCTGATGCATCTCCCACACTTCAGCAAAGAGCGCAGTGTGTCTCATACCCTTCCAAAGCAGCACCTCTGGGCACCCCAACACCACCTTCCACAGCTGTGCAGACTCTCCAACCCCAAGCTCTGCCTTGAGCAAGGACACAGATGGAAGTGGCTGCAGATCTGCCAGGGCTGAGATCCAGCTCTGTGACCTGCTCTGAGCACGGGCTCTCACAGCTGGTGGAGACCCTCTGGCGCTCAGCCTGCTGCAGAGATGATGCTCATTGCTATTAACTACTCCCCCTCCTGCCTACTCCTCATTTCCTCCACCCAGGCACCAGAGATGTGAGACCAGGGGAACCAACAGGCAGCAGTAGGCTCGCGGCCACCTCACCCAGGGTCCAATGTGGGGACAAGCCAGGCTCAAGTACAAGATCCCTACGGACAGCAGATCCATAGATCAGGGCTCCTTCTGCAGCCTTTAACAGCCCCCGAGTGATTTAACCCTTCAAATTGCTACTGCTCCCAAAATTCTGGCTGCTTTTGAAATGCAAATCCCAGCCCAACCTCCTGACTCACAGGGTGACACCTGCCAAGTTCATTTCATTTACTGCATTTCACCCACCAGCACTGCTTGACAGAGACAACCATAGACTGGCCCAGGTGGGGAGGGACCTTCAAGACCATCCAGCTCCAACTCCTCTGCACAAGCAGCGACACCCCCACTAGAGCAGGTTACTCAGGGCCCCTGATGGCTCCTGCTCAACTTCTCCTCCACCCTCACCACCAAGTCCTTCTCCTCAGGGCTGTCCTCACCCCTTTCTCCTCCCAACCTATATAGGCATGGGACTGCCTCAACCCAGGGGCAGACCCTTGCCCTTGTCGAGCTCCATGCCGTTGGCACAAAGCAAAGGGTTTCCTTTAGCAGCTGCTAATTAATTTAACCACCAGTTTCTCCCTTCCAGTCGTTGTCTCCTATCCTATAGCTTCTCAAGCTGGTCAGTTGCTGAAGGCATCTAAGGTACAGAATCATAAGGGATTGGAAGGGACCTTGAAAGATCATCCAGTCCAATCCCCCTGACACAGCAGGATCCCCTAGACCCAGTCATAGAATCACTAGGGGTTGGAAGGGACCTGGAAATATCATCCAGTCCAATCCCCCTGCCACAGCAGGATCCCCTAGATCCAGTCACTAGGGGTTGGAAGGACCTCCAAAGATCATCCAGTCCAATCCCCCCGCCCCAGCAGGATCCCCTAGATCCATTTGCACAGGAACACATCCAGGAGGGTTTTATCCTTGAGAAGATAAAGTCACCAGGATGGTTCCTCAATTAGCCACACGAGGCCATCCGCCAGCCCAGCAGAAACGCTTCTCCTGCTAATGAGAACTAATGATCCCCTACCTGGGGGATTCCACACTCTGATCAAAGAAGCCCCATCAAAGCCTCTGATTGAATGAGATGAAGGAGGGGAGAGCAGGCACCGAGGCAGATGCTGAGCAGACAATAAAGCTCCCGTCTCACCGAGCGCTAAATCTGAGGGGCGTGATGACTAAGCAGCTGTGAGGGGAGAGGGGATGGATTTGTGAAGCAAAAGGGACTTGAAAGTTCGTGTGATCTTCCCCTTCTGCAGCACTGCCTGCGGTCCCATTCTGATCCACAGGCCACCTTGCCCCCGGTGGGAAGTTGGTGAGGAGGGTGAGAGTCTGTTCTGGTCACCCAGTGTGATGGGAGGTGGAGGAGAAGCTGGAGATGCAGGATGAGCAGCTGCATCCCTCTGGCACCGGGTGGCTTTTCCCAGTAGTTTGAGGAGAGGGGTAGACGTGATTAAGGAGCACAAAGGCATCTTGGGTTGAAGGTCAACCATGGGAAGGGCTCAGAATCACAGAACACTCTATGATTCCAGGATGTCAGTTGATCTAGACACTGCTGCCCCTTCTGCCACTGATCTGCAAGTCCATGGCCAATCACTTCATAAAGTCATAGATTCACAGAATCATTCATTAGGGATTGGAAGGGACCTTGAAAGATCATCCAGTCCAATCCTCCTGACACAGCAGGATCACCTAGACCAAGTCATAAGGGATGGGAAGGGACCTCAAAGGATCATCCCCTCCAACCCCCCCTGCCCCAGCAGGGTCCCCTAGATCCAGTCGAGCCCTCCAAGGGACAGTCACCACAGCCCCAGGAGGGCAGTGCCAGCAGCTGACCCTGGCAGAGAGCAGCTCACAGGTGCAAGCAGAGCCCAGGAGCACCTTCTCCAGTCCAACAACCCATCATAGAGGCAGAGACACCTTCACAACAAGCAGATCAATAGCATCAAAGCCCCTCTTAGCAGCTGCCTCAGGCTTTGCAGGCTTCCCCTTTCAAAATGTCCAGTAGCAAGTAATTAATGACCCAACCAAGTAATTACTTTCTTGATTTTCCCTCAAAACTGGAGTCTGCTGGAAGAACTTGGAGCCTTGCTGGTGCTACAGCAAATTAATTCTGTGAGTGCTGATAGCACAAGTCTCTGCTGCCCGTTGAAGAAAGAGCAGGGCCCTAGAGGCCATCTTCTCTTGCCAGCTTCTCCACCTGCTTGGACAGCCCTGCTCCACCGTGCCACTGCGGAAGGGCCAAGAGAGAGGAGGAACCAGCAACTCCAGTGCTAAGAGGAGGAGCACAGGGCTGGACCATATCATGACAGGGTGGGGGGTTGTGGCTTGAAGCTGGAAAAGGGAAGATTGAGGCTGGGCAGGAGGAAAAAGCTCTTGGAATCTGAGGGTGGGGAACAGGCTGCTTGGGGAGGTGGTGGAGACCCTATTCCCAGAGCTGTTCAGGCTGGATGCGGCTCTGGGGAGTGATGGCCCTGCTTGTTGTAGGGGGTTGGAGTGGATAACCTTTGGAGGTCCCTTCATGTTGTAGGGGGTTGGAGTAGGTGACCACTGGAGGTATCTTTGTGTTGTAGGGTCATCAAGACCTTTGTTGGTCACAGAACCACACAACCTTAGGGATTGGAAGGGACCTTGAAAGATCATCCACTCCAATCCCCCTGCCAGAGCAAGATCATCTAGACCTAGTTGCACAGGAACATGGCCAGGTGGGTTTGAAACATCTCTAGAGAAGGAGACTCCACAACCCCTCTGGGCAGCCCCTTCCAGGGGTCCATCACCCTCACTGGGAAGAAGTTCCTTCCTGTTGTAGGGGGTTGTAGATGGCCTTCAGTGATGCCTTTGTGTTGTCTACTCCAACCCCCAACAACATTTGGAGGTACTTCTCCCTTGTAGGGGGTTGGAATAGATGACCTCTGTAGGTCCCTCCCCCTTGTAGGGGGTTGGAGTAGACAACCTCTGGAGGTACCTTCCAACCCAACACATTCTATGATTCTGAGAGGGAAGCTCCACCATCTATTTCTCCACACATCAACTGGTTAGGCAACAGCACTCTCCAGCCAGGTAGCAAGGAGGTAGCTTGGCTTAGAGAAGGTCACAGAATCACTCAGGTTGGAAAAGATCCTTGGGATCATGAAGTCCAACCACTGACCCTACTCTACAAGGTCACTAAGGACCTCGGTGTTTCTGTGCCTGCACCTCACAGAACAGGGCAGACGTCAGCTCTCACCTCATGCCTTTATCAGTGGGACGAGCAAGCAGGAGTGGAAGCAGAGCCACAAGGGTGGTGGAGTGGAGCATCTCCATGATGAGGGGAGGCTGGATCTTAGAAAACAAGCTCTTCACTGTGAGGGTGGTTGATAGCTGGACTGAGCTGCCCTGGGGAGGTGGTGGGAGCCACCTAGGGAGCTGGAGTCACCTAAGGTCAGGCTTGATGAGGCTCTGAACAGCCTGACCTAGGGTAGAGCTGCCCCTGTGGAGGGAGGTTGGACAAGATGACCTCCAGAGGTCCCACCCAGCCTGGAGCATTCTACAACTCTACGATGCAGACTGTGGTGTGCTTGGCTGTGCACAAAGCTAAGCAAACCCACCACAAGACACTTCCAGAGTCTATTTTCACTCTCCTTCCATCCCCACCAGTAATGAGCAGCCAGTCCCCCGCTCCCAGGAGCATGGCTGGGGCTTGGGAGCTTAACAGTCAACCCCACACGGACCTCTAGCATGGACTGCTGACCCCTGAAAGCACAGGGACACCCAACAGAGAGTCCCTCAAGCCCAGGAGGTGCCCCACTCCCTCCTCCCCACCCCTGCATCACCAGATTTTTAATTGGCTGGGAAGATCCTTCACATTTGTCAAAACAAGTTCTGTTCAGCCACCCCTTCAGATGGGAGCAGAGGAGCCAGCAAGTGGGAGCCAGAAGCCAAGAAAACCCCCTCCAAGTGAAGGCACCTGCTGCTGAGGGTGGAGTGGGAGCAGGGGCTGTTCTCCACTGCTTCCCAGAATCAATAAAGGGTGAAAAAGACCTTCTAGATCATCAAGTCCAACCACCCACCCTACAACCCCCGACCACAAACACCCTGTCTGCTTGTTTGTTGAACCCCTCCAGGGATGGGGACTCCAGGACCCCCCCCAGGCAGCCTGTCCCAGCACCCAGCCACTCTCTCAGCAAAGAGCTGCTTCTGAAGATCCAGTCCAGACCTCTGCTGGCACAACCTGCCCCCAGGTGAAGAGGGGAGATGGAGGTTGGCCATGAGGAACCAGTTCTTTGCTGTGAGGCTGCTGAGATGCTGGGACAGGTTGCCCAGGGAAGTTGTGTTGAAGGGCAGGTTGGCTGGAGCCCTGAACAACCTGCTCTAGTGAAGTCCCTGCCCGTGCAGCGGGGTTGGAGCTGGATGACCTTGAAGGTCCCTTCCAATGCCAGCCATTCTATGACTCTAGTAGCCACCAGGGAGGAGAAGCTTCGCATCCCTGGCCACACACACAGTCCCTGGCGCTGCAGCTGCTCCAGGCCCTCAAGGAAGGGAAAACCATGAAGTGGTGCCAACACAGATGGATCTACTGATTTGACCAGAAGGAACTGAGACAGGGAGGGAAGTGTTTATGCTAAGAAGGATATTAAAAGAAATGATGGTGGGAAAAGTCCATCTAGAAGTCCAGAAGCCAATGGCTGAGCAAGTCGGAGCTTGGTGTGCAATGGACAAGTAGCCAGGGCTGTGGAGAGGTCAAGTTTATGAACAGGAGAAGCAGGAGGACCTGGAAGGTAGATCTTGTTAGAGGCAGGGGGATTGGATCTTTTGAGGTCCCTTCCAATCACTAACGATTCTGTAAGAGAAAGAAGTGGAGAAGGAAGCAAAAGGAACAAGCCTACAAGCTGTGCTTGTCCACACCAGCACCTGACAGGAATCAGATGCTTCTCCCTTGTTTCTTTCTACAGAAAAGATGTTTGACCAAACCCCAGCTTCATGAAGACTCTGCCAGTTCCATTACTTATAGAATCATCCTGGCTGGAAAGGACCTCCAGGATCAGCCCTCAGCCCAGCAGCAACCTAACCCCTACACCATGGCCTCAAGGGCTTGAGCTACTCTGTCTTTAAACCCCTCCAGGGATGGGGACTCCACCAGCTCCCTGGGCAGCCTCTTCCAGTGCCCAACCATCTTCTCAGCAAAGAGCTTCTTCCCCAGATCCAACCTAAACCTCTCCTGATGCAAGTTGAGGCCATTTACCATCATCCAATCATTAGCAGTTTGGGAGAAGAGAAGAGCACCACCCTGGCTACAACCTCCTTTGAGGCAGCTGTGGAGGGCAAGGAGGTCTCCTCTCAGCCTCCTCTTCTCTAGACTCAATAACCCCTCAGCTCCCTCAGCCACTCTTCCCTGTTCTCCAGCCCCTCTCCACATCCTTGTTGCCCTTCTCTAACCCTACTCCAGCCCCTCAACGTCCTTCTGATCCTGTGGTGCCCTAAACTGGACCCAGTACTCAAGGTGCAGTCCCATGAGTGCAGAGCACAGGGGCACCATCACCTCCCTCCTCCTGTTGGTTACCCTGCTCCTGATCCAGACCAGGATGCTGTTGGCCTTCCCAGCCACCCTGCTGGCTCACTACTGTTGGGTTTGTTTGGCCACGAGCGACAGGCTCACATCTGGAAGGGGCTGTCCAGGGGGTTGTAGAGATCATCTCCTCCTCTGGAGATGTTTCAAGCCCACCTGGCCATGTTCCTGTGCAACTGGATCTAGCAGATCCAACTGTGGCAGGGCGACTGGACTGGTTGATCTTTCAAGGTCCCTTCCCACCCCTGATGCTCCATGAATCTGTAAATCTCTGGAGGCTCAATGGTCATCACGAGAATTTGGGGTGGGATATCCCCCCCACCTTCACATAAAGCTGGGGAGACAGCAAAACACACAGCAAGAACAGCTGAGCTCCTTCTTGGAGACCACAGCAGAGCCACAGGACATCCCTCTACCTTACAGAGCCTCTCACACAACACAGCTGCTGTTTGCCATCAGCCAGGCAAGTTTCTCGACCACTTTGCTGGCCCCCAGGATTAAACCAGGGAGTCAGTTGAGATCTGGCTCTTTCCAGAATAGGAACCTGGCTGCAGCAGCATTAGGAGACATAGCATCTTAATCCCCCCCACCCAACACCACTGGCACTGCAGATTGGTCTTTGGAGGGGCTCAGCTGACTGTGGGGTTGGACCCGTGGGCTCAGCTGCCAGCACTGAGGGTCCACGACCTTAGAAAGTCAATCCCTTGGATGAAGCTGAACCCTAAGAAGAAGCAGCCAAACCTACTGACCCAAGTTCGCAGGGAGGGGAAGCAAATCCTCTCCACACCCCTATCCTGTCCCCCATAGACCTGCTGAGCACCTCCTGCCTTGCTTTGGCCACCACCAGCACCAGAGCTGGTCTGTTTGTCCACACAGAGGAGAGTCATTCCCAGCCATCACCACCAGCTTCCCCATAGAATCATAGGACCATCAGGGATTGGAAGGGACCTCAACAGATCTAGTCCAATCCCCCAGACCATGGCCAAGCCTCACACAACCTGAAGGTGGAGTAATGGAGGGGCCTTAGGACTTCAGGGTGCTACCATGGGTCTGAAAACCCAGCTAAAAGCACTGACCCCAGATCAAGCCCAGCAGGTCAGGCATGGAGATAAACACCATGAGGTGCCATCCCAGACCACCCCACCCCACTGTAGACCAGACCATCCCATCCCTGACCACCCCATCCTACAGCAGACCAGACCATCCCATGATGATCACTCCTCCAGCAAACACCCCCCAGCCCAGCAAGGTACAACCAGGTAAAACCAGCTGCCAAAAGCACCAAGGAACAACCAGAGGTGGAAGTTCTGCCCCTGCAACCCCACACTTGGGATTTCCTCCAGCTCAGACACCTGTGAGCCCTGGTGGTCATCTCTCAGTTGATACCAAGAGGCTTTAGACCCAACTTTAGGAGAAGACACACAGCTGCCAGCCTCACAGCTAAACCCCAGCACACAGTCAGGGCAAAGGAGGCCCTCTGCCAGCCCAACACACACTCCAGCCCCCGTGTAGAGGTCCAGGTCTCAGAGGAAAAGGTTTGGTGGCCAGACAGGCTTTGGGATCTGACACGAGGCCACTACAGAGGGAACACGGCAAACGCTGCGGCGCAAAACTCTCCCCCTACCTGTCTGCTGCATCCACCAGGGCTGAGCTCCAGGCTTTCTTCCATCACTTCTCCATCTCCTGTTCTCAGGGCTAAGCTTCAGTTTTCCACCTCCTGCAGCTCAGAGATTCAGCTCCTGACCCTTCACACTCTGCACCTCCATTATCCAGGCTCTTCCTTTCTTGACCTCAACTCCTCAAGCCATTTGTGCTCTCACAACAGTCCCCCATCACTTGCTTTCCTGGAGCTGTCTTCAAGCTTCTTCCCTGGACTTGCTCTTCTGGGAATCAAGTTTCTCCTACTTCTTCCTTCTCCCAAAACTATTCCAGGCTGCTTCAGAGACTGCATCCATCCCTCCTTGCTGCTCTGCAGTCACCACAGCATCAAACCCATCAGCTAACCCTGAGGAGCTGCTTTCTGAGTCTGCCCATGCAGCCAGGGCAGCTCCAACACTGGTTTGAGCCATCCTGCCTGCAGAATGAGGTGAGTCATGTCCACAGACCTTCCTCCAGGCACCTGGCCAACCTCTCCCCTTATATAACCGATGGAGAAGGGCAGCACCTGCCTGCAGCCCACCCCTCATCCTTAAATCGCTGCAGCTGTGAGCAGGTTCACAGAACATTAGGGATTGGGAGGAACCTGGAAAGATCAGCCAGTCCCATCCCCCTGCCCCAGCAGGATCCCCTAGATCCAGTTATTAGGGGTTGGAAGGGACCTCCAAAGACCATCTAGTCCGGTTCCCCTGACACAGCAGGAGATAGAATCATAGAATCATTGGAGATTGGAAGGGACCTCGAAAGATCATCCGATCTCATCCCCCTGCCACGGCAGGAAACCTTAGATCCAGTCATAAGGGATTGGAAGGGACCCCAAAAATGATGTTTCAAACCCACCTGGATGTGTTCCTGTGTGACTGGATCTAGGGGATCCTGCTGTGGCAGGGGGGGTGGGGTGGGTGGGCTTTTTGGGGCCCCT